>JAYXIM010051705.1:0-37225 GCA_037575425.1 Anastrepha fraterculus | reverse complement strand
CAGAATATTGTATCATACAGCATTACGTACCCAACCCGTTTAATTATCTGTTTAATGGAATGACATAGCCTCTCGCTGTACTAAATTTACAATAATTATTTAAGTCGTGTGCCGAACTTCGTTGTGATATCTAAAATGTTCTTATTCCTTGCACACACCCACAGACAGAAAGACGAAAAATGACTAACTCAATTCCTCTAGACATTCTGAGCATTTTAATATAGAATTTTATTTTTATTTATTTATTTAATTATCTTTTTATTATTATTTTTATATTTATTCAGCAATGTTTAATCAAAATTCAGACCGGGTATTTAAGAGATTTTCTCATAACTGCAATACAAGTATTTGAAAATATTTTACATTAAAAAAGTGTAGTAAAATTAAATTTCCAACATAAGAATCCATTTAAATTGTTAAAAAATATTGCTATTGAATTTTAACGAATTAATAATTATAAAACTAAAATAACACAAAATTTCGAAGTAATTAGTTTGACTTGTTACATAGAAAGTAATTTTTTAATTGGATTTCAACTGACTTGCTTGGGATCCCCTTGACCACCTCCAGTCTGCTTCTAGAAAGATGGTTTTCGTGCCAACACAGTGAGCGCTGGGCAAGAACACAAACTTGTAAGGCTGCGAAACCCTTCTAGCCACAAGTGCCTCGGAGGCGTTTGGGGGATCTTCTGAAGTTGACAAAAGCGCAGCTCTCAAATTTCGTGGGTGTCCTCGCAGAACACTATTCGCGAGGTTTTTCATGCTGTTATACTTGGAATCACCTCGACTCCTCTCATCTCAGCACCTTCTCCTTACCTGCCTTGCTCTCGCGGGGCTAAGATTTAAGTTCTCACTTCTGTACTACGCCTGCTGATATAACAGGCTTAGCTATTAAAAATCTGATGGACTTCGTCAGCAGCATTAAAAGGTTAACACAACCACAACGCATTTATCTTTCGTAATCCACATATACTCAGCCCTCCCCCTCCTTTCGCCTTAAAAAAATCTTAAAACGGCGAAAATTTCTGCAAAGCACATTAAACTGTATTATTTCTGGTTCGAGGTTCGTATTGTCGATTCGGATCTGAGAAATTGGGTGAATAGAGTGCAAAACGTATAAAAATTTTTTGAAGCCTCTCCACTCAATTTATATGGACTGCGTGATAAATTCTTGAAATAAAAGTTAGTAGGTCATAATCTAATTTGGAAGAGTGTATGGGTCAGTCAAGTGCGAAGAGTGACGTCTTACAAAAGTGAGCATATAAATTAATTGGAAACTTCCTAATTTAAGTTTTCCCTCTGTGCTCTTCCTTCATTTCTTCCCAGCCTTCTTATCTCCTTTACAATGATACAAAGGACGATTTTTTTTTGATTTTCATTCAAGTATATCCTCTCTATTGGCAACCATTTCAACCTAACCTAACCTAAGTGTGTGATAATATTGAGCCTGGAATAAAATAGACCTGAAATCTTTAATCACATCAGGCGAAGCAAGATCTGTTTCGATTCCTTTTGGATGAAATACACAAACGTTATAGGTATGCATTAAGTTATAGTACCACTAGTCAGCAGGGGTATAAACCTGTGCGCTCTTGTATACTTCCCTTATCGACTCCTTCAATCTTCTCTGCCACCTGAATTGGTATTATATCTAAATGAAGCGCATTGAAACTCATACAAATGCTCGTAGTTTTCAACCCTCAAAAATTCAACAGACACAACAAATCCATTGTTCGGCCATACAATAATAATTGATTGAATGATTTTTAATTGTACAACTTTATAACTGGAAATGAGCGCATTTGGCGCGTGAAGCGTGACTTGATAGAAAACCAATCGAGTTAATAGAAAATCATTTTAGAGCCACTCTTTCGACTTAGGCATTATTGATTTTAAATGCTCTTAAAGAATATAAAGAAATACGAAAAACAAATAATAGCAAGAGAAATAACAAAACTAGTATAAATAGTAGAAAAATAAAGAAATATTTCGAAATATATGGGAATGAGAAAAATGGCATATTTCGCTTTCTGAGATTTGGAAAATCATTTAAAAATAAGTAAATAAATTGTTTATAAAATTATTTTTAATTTTAATAAAGTAATAAAAATATAAAATATTGTAAATAAATGGGATCAAATATATTTTCTGTTTGATATTTGTAAATGATATTTGAGAGCATAACTGGGGGCATGGTCACTTCTTGAGCCAAGTTACTGCATACGCAAAATTTTTCTAAAAATTCAGATTGAAAAGTTCAAAATTTGGATACAAATTTGTTGAAATTTTCTAAATTTTATATGGAGTTTATAAGTTTGATTTTTAAGTATATGGTTTTAGTTAAAACATTATATATTATAAAATATAAAAATAACACAAATGATATAAAGGGTGGTTAAGTTTCAAGGGCCGGTATTGATTTTGAATCAAATACAATTTTTTTGACAAATTATACCCATTTCTCTTTATAATAATAATATTTGTATGGCTCAATTACGCATAGAACAAAATATCGGCCAAATGACCGCCGCGGCCTCGGCGGCACACCTCCATCCGATGGTCCAAATTTTCGATGACGCTGAGGCATAATTGAGGTTCTATGCCGTTAATGTGCCGAATTATCTCATCCTTTAGCTCTTGAATTGTTGCTGGCTCTTCGACGTACACCTTTTCTTTCGAATAACCCTAAAGAAAGAAGTCCAACGGTGTCAAATCACATGATCTTGGCGGCCAATTGACATCGCCGCGACGTGAGATTATTCGACCATCAAATTTTTCGCGCAAAAGAGCCATTGTTTCGTTAGCTGTGTGACAAGTGGGGGTCCTGTTGAAACCACATATCGTCCACATCCATATCTTCCAATTCGGGCCATAAAAAGTTCGTTATCATCTCACGATAGCGAACATTATTCACAGTAACTGCCTGACCAGCCTCATTTTGGAAAACCAATGATGGCGTCGGCCCATAAACCGCACCAAACAGTCACTCTTTGTGGGTGCATTGGGTTTTCGGCAATCACTCTTGGATTATCATTCGCCCAAATGCGGCAATTCTGCTTATTGACGAATCCACTGAGGTGAAAATGTGCCTCATCACTGAAGATGATTTTGTTCAAGAAGTGCGCGATAAGCATTTTGATTTGAACGCTCGTTTTCATAATAAGCCTGAATAACTTTAACGCGTTGCTCGAGTATGTATCTTTCCATGGTTAAAATTGAGTTGGTTTGAAATTGAAAATGAAATGCAGAGAAAATCTTGACGTTCAGGTGTGGGTCACATGCAACATCGGCCCTTAAAATTTAACCACCCTTTATATTAAAAAAAAAAACATCCCCATGCTTTTAGTTATGCTTGCCAGTGTATTTGAATTTTGAAAATCTGCTTAAAACCGTAAATTTTTCATGAAGCGTCTATTGCTTCATTTTTATTTGTTTGTTATTTGTTTACTTTTAATGCCTACTGTATGAATGATAAAGTATCAACGTTCAATTTATCCATAGAGGCAGCAGTAAATCTAGTTTGACACTTTTGAAGGTTGATAGCTTTTACGCATTTGTTTCATTTCATTGTGATTTACTTTGTTTGCAAAATAAATTTACATTTTCCGTTTCTTGTTTTTTCTTTTTTTGTAATAATGGCTTAAGTGTTTTATGAGGTGCTAAAAGCATGTCGACTTTGAATTCAACTAATTATAAGAAGAATTGGAGCAGCAATGGAATCTATATATATAAAAAGAAGTTACATTTCCTTGGTAATCTTATAACTCAAGAACGGGCTCACCTATCCAAACCAAATTTTTAGGCTTTGTTTGGACTATTCAGTAGATGGTTTGTGTTTTGAAATTTTAAGAATCGGATACCAGGGTCTCGAGAAATAGGCCAAAACGTGAACCCGGGTAACCCTAGGATGTGTTTGTACAATATGGGTAGCAAATGGAAGCTGCTGATGATTCTATAGTACAGAGTATTTTTGATGCCGCTCCGTGACTAGGGTCTCGAGATATCGGCCAAAATGTGAACCCCGATAACTTAAGGATGTGTTCGTACAATATGGGTAGCAATTGGGAGCTGTTGATGATTGCTATAGTTAGAGTATTTTTAATGCCCCTCCGTAACTAGGGTCTCGAGATATAGACCAAAACGTGGACCTGGATAACCCTAGGATGTGTTTGTACAATATGGGTAGCAAATGGAAGCTGCTGATGATTCTATAGTACAGAGTATTTTTGATGCCGCTCCGTGACTAGGGTCTCGAGATATCGCCCAAAATGTGAACCCCGATGACTTAAGGATGTGTTCGTACAATATGGGTAGCAATTGGGAGCTGTTGATGGTTGCTATAGTTAGAGTATTTTTAATGCCCCTCCGTAAATAGGGTCTAGAGATATAGACCAAAACGTGGACCTGGATAACCCTAGGATGTGTTTGTACAATATGGGTAGCAAATGGAATGGCTAAAGTCTTGCAACAAACATCGATTATTTTATGGGACGAATGTCCAATGACCCATACACAATTTTTGGAAGCCTTAAGTCGAACATTGCAAGATTTGAGACAGAGTCAAGAGCTGTTTGGCGGTGCAAACGTTGTCTGTTATTCTGAGATCAACACCAGCAAATGAAATTAAAGCATGTTTGAAAAGTTCATTTTTGTGAGCACACGTACAAAGGCTTTCGTTGACGACCAATATGCGTGTGCGTCTTCAAAATGATTCATCAGCACGTGAGTTTTCAAAGCAATTGCAATTAATATCAACGGACATGCCATTCGAATTTAAACGTCTTCAATTTCCTGTTCGGCTACCGTAAACAAAGCCCAAGGGCAAACGCTCCAGGTTTGTGGAGTTAATTTAGAGGATGCTTGCTTTTTCCACGGTCAACTGTACGTTGCATGTTCGAGAGTTGGAACGCCAAAAAATTTGTTTATTTATGCACCACAAAATAAAATAAAAAATGTTGTGTATACAATTGTATTAAATTAAAAGTTGCTTTTCTTTTTCCGAAATAAAAATAAAAATTATTTCATTTTATTTTGTACGTTATTGTGTTCACAAATCAAATCTTTTTAGCAATCAATTTTTTATCGAATTGCAAATCATTTTGGACGAAAATATAATAAAAAATTGAATGCTCCAGGAGGAACTGGAAAAACATTTTTAACTTTATTTATTTTAGCATAATTTATTTAGTGTAAAAAATAGAAATGGAAATTAAGGAATGAAAGTTTAATTACAAGTTTTGATCGGCACTTTCACCTTACATGTATGTATATAGGTGACCACTACAATCAAATTTTAAAAAAGTACAGAAAAGGCTATTGTGACTTCTTTAGAAAGTATGTTGAATGAAAAAAATCAACTAATTCAACGGATTAAACATTTTACGAGTTCTATAAAGAAAACTTAATATGAAAAATTTCTTGCGATATAAAAACATTTTATGTATGGTGGTGCGAAGTCCACTGGGTAATGCGTGAATGAATTGCAAACAATGTTCCATCAACACAATGAATTGGTGAAATTGTTCAAAGTTCCACTCGATCTGATGCCCACCGATGACCACAAAATAATAATAAAAGCCGATAAAACACCAATTGGGGAGCACGCCGGACGATTCAATATAAAAAAACATTTTATGTATGGTGGTGCGAAGCCCACTGGGGAATGCTAGTAAGTAATAAAATTAAGCGCCTTTGGAATTTGTTGGAAATTATTTTTATAGACAAATTTTCCAATATTTATAGACCAACTATTGGAGTGAATAAAAACATTTATGAAAAAGACGAATGTGAATATTATTTAACTGATATTTAAGAAAAGTCTTGGATTTATCATTTTGAGGGCTCTTGACTTATCAATCGTGAACGAGGTTTAGTAGAGACTTTTGCGTTGGAAGATAAACGTTTTGCTTTTTAGAAGTAGAGGTGATATGAGTTATAATTGTTTTAATGGCGGTGAGGTTGGGTTAAAAATGCCTTCGCACCGTCGCTACTACGTGTGTGGTGATTCCACTAAAAATATTCCTCCTCTTTTTCCCTCCACCCCGGGACTGCTTCCGCATTGCTTCGAGGTAGAGGGCCAAGACGGCGTCCTAAGAAGGACACTTACTTACTCACCCTGTGTCCAGGGTCGCCTGTTTTGAGAAACCTATGCTCAATGGTCTTCAGCATAACTTTCTATTTTACGCTTCTTTTTTCGGATAATGTCTTCCACAAAATTTGCGACGAAATTCCATTTTTCTTCGTCAATAATTTCTTTAGGTGTAAATACACTAATATCTCGTTGCAGGCCTGTTCTCTCTACGTTCCACCTCTCGCATTTAAAGAAGGTGTGCTCTGCATCATCATACTCAGTATCTCCATATATTATACATATGCAGTTTGGTTGGCTCACTTTTTCCATTCGCCACAAATACTTGCGAAAGGACCCATGCCCGGACAAAAACTGTGAGGTAATAGTTAACCTCACCCAACTTTCTTTCTACCCACTTTTTTAGATCGGGTATTAGTCTCGCTGACCATCTACCATACCGTTCAGGGTTCCATCTTGCCTGCCAAAGTGTGAGCGTTTGAACTCGAATATCGGAGAAGCGTGGTACTGGGATTCCTGTGTTTTTGCCTCCCATCTCCGTTTGCGCTCTTGTGCTAGAATATATATATGGATGGTTCCGCTGGTAACTAATACCGCTACTTCAGATACTATTCTGCATGACGAAGCCACTCTGAGAGCGCAGGTGCGTTGCACAGACTGCAGAGTTTTCCACCGGCATTGCACCCTTAGTGAATCTGCCCATATTTCGCATCCGTATAAGAGAATCAAGTTCGTCGTGTCCAATAAAAATTTTCGTTTGTTCGGCGTAGGACCTCCTGACTTAGCATGCCGCTTACTTTGGTAGCTCTTGTGGGAGCATGGTTTATGTGCGCACAGTAAGTTAGCCTTGTGTCTAATTGCACTCCTAGGTATTTGTCCACTGTTTTTGCCGATAAAGTGGCATCGAGTACTTGTATGTCTACTTCTAATGGTACCTATACGTCTGTTCGTTAGACGGATTAGCTCTGTTTTCTCTGTGGCCAGCTTTAATCCATGGTCTTCTAGCCATGTCTGAGCTCGGATCAAAACCTGATTTAACTTCCTTTTGGCTTCGTCAGAGTTTCGGGCGATTATTACAGCTGCAATGTCATCTGCGTATCCCACTAAATGCACATCCTCAGGTATCTCTTTTCGAAGTAAGGCATACTTTTAAATTGATTTCTAAAGCCTTTACGCTTGTTTCTCTAAAATACTATCTTCATCAAAAAGTTCCCGGAACAACCGCCTGGTGACGCTCTAAGTTAACTGATTTAAGTTGTGTTTTTGTTTTTTGTCAGATTGCCGCAGCTGTGATTACTATTCCTACCAAAATTTTATCTCCATTGCTTGACACTTGTAAAAGTTACGCCATCTTGTGAAAATCTTCCTTGGCACATGTTTTTGACTTTCTACAGTTTTAGAAATAAATTTGAATTTGCAACAACGAATTTGTATTAAATTTCGGACCGAAAAAACACGTCGCTCTAAGTTATATTTAAAAGAAAGCGAAGCTCGCGGTTTTTATGGATTAAAACGATGCTGTACACCCCAGAATTTTTGCCGTCGTCGTACAATGCATTTGTATACCAAAAACGAAACGGATCACCTGATAAGGCTCCCTGCGTTATTTTTCTGTTTGAGCGTGCCAAAAAGCCACTAGGAAGAAGAAAATTGCAAAAATCGCAGACGATTCTGATGGCTGCACCGAAAATAGAATTCCAGAAATTTTTTGAGAGCTGGTTCAAACGCTGGCACAAGTGCGTTGCAGTTGATTGAAAGTAATTCGAAGGCGATAATATAACTTTTGAGGAGTATCATCAACTTGTATTTTGAAATTTCTGAATATATTCCGGGAACTTTTTGGTCAAGTTGGTATTCTAAGCAGGCTGAAAGCATTATTCGTTTGTGTGTTTTCATCTTATGATATTTTAAACTGCCAAAGATTCGAGAAAAATATTTGGGTGGTTTACAAGATTCCACATTCCTCTAAGGGTGTCACTTGGTTAGCGAAAAGAAATTTTATTTCATTCAAATTCATTTTTTATCCCTCGCAAATGGTAAGAAGTCCATAAAGTAAACAATTGACTGTTAGTGTAATGAAGGTTAATCGTTTTGTTTTTGTATAGGATTTGCAAGAATGCAAAGGCTGCTATTTAGAGTGATTTTCGTGAGGCGCTAAAGTAAGCTGCAAGTCAGGCCTCTTTAACATATTTTTATTTCTATTTACATAGAATAAAAAATGTGGAAAAGGCATCCGCCTACTGTTAACAGATATCGTCTTGAATTTTTCCACCGAAGAAAAGAAAAGTTTCTGGTCATTGGCACTAGATTAATATAAAAACATTAAAATGTTTGATCTTCACATTCGAAAGGAAGGGATGAAGGCGGCGTACAGGCTCAAGTTAATCGGAGTCTGGGGAAATCAAGAAAGCATTGGCCACTCTCAGATATACCACCAGTTGTCGGAGCGGTGCACACTGTTCTCGATGCCAGTGGACAATCGGGTGCCTGCTTCGGGTGTTAGCTTCGGTACGAAGTGTGATGTTTTGAACCCAGATAGAGATCAGTGGTTAAGTGCAGAGAACCTATTAACGGGATATCAGCATACTTTCTACACCGACGGATCCAAAACCAGTGATGGTATGGGATCTTTATGGTACTTAGACGAAGATACTAAGTACTCCTATGCCACAGCACAGTTGAACACAGTATTCCTTACGGAAGTCTATGCCATCTTGAATGTGGCGTACTGGCTAATTGAGATAAAGTGGCGGGGTAGCAGTATTGGAATTTGTAGTGACTAACTGTCACTGGGCATTGAAAGCCCTTGTTAACCCACGCTGCTCTTGGAAGTTGGTGGGTGAATGTAAGACAAAGCTCTTCAGTCTTGCAAAACACAACAAAGTTAATCTTATTTGGGTGCCTCAACATTGTGGTATTACAGGAAACGAGCTAGCTGACTGAAGAAGGCTCTGCAAGTATGACACTAGGCTCGGTACCCTTTCTAGATATCAATTCCGCACGGATTCAACTATGGGTTTACGACTGCATGAGGTCTACCCACAGAGGACGTTGGTCTGGGTTGAACTCGTGCAGATTAGCCACGTGCTTTGTGAAAGAACCAAATAGGAAAATAACGACCTTTCTACCTAAAACTCAGCAGAAAGAACTTGAAAGTACTGGTGGGTGTAATCACAGGGCACAACGTCTGTGGTCAGCATATGGCTTCCATAGGGGTCGTAGACAGCCCGATATGCCTATCCTGTCTTGAGGATGACGACACTGTAGACCATTTTCTCTGTAGCTGTCCGGCGTTTTCTGGAATCAGGCTTAGGCTATTGGGTTGCGATATACTGAGTATGGATAAAGTTCATACTCTTCCTTTTCCGGATCTCTTCAGATTCATTAATGAATCCTAGAAATTTGTGGAAGAGTGACCTCAAAGTAATTTATCTGTATTACCACCCACTTTTTATCTTTCCTATCTCTATTCATTCTACTGAAATCTATCCGGGTGTAGTACAATGGTCTCCTGACTGAGTGCTTGGACTTGTGCAACCCCCACAAATCTAATCTAAAATAATACCAATGCCACAATGTTGAGGAAAGGGTGAAAAAGGCCAGTAATGCGTTGTACGCATGTAAAAGAATGCTGGGCGTTACTTGGGGTCTATCCACTCTCTCTGATGCACTGGAGCTACACGGCAGTAGTTAGACCGATATTTCTGTATGGGGCCTTAGTATGGTGGGCTGCGACAAGAAAACTGACATACTTAATGCCACTGGAAAGGATTCAACGACTCGCTGATCTGTGCATAACAGGAGCGATGAAAACCACTCCAACGGCGGCGCTGGAAATGATACTCAGCATGCCACCTGGCGGAAAACCTGGCAGCGAAATCCGCGAGAAGGTTAGTGGCTGCTGAGGTATTCACCTACAGAACCTTCGGACACAGCTCAATAGGAAAGTGGAGCTCAGGTTGCACAGACTACATGACTCCGTACTCTGCTTGGGAGAGAAGGTCTCGTATCACAATTGAAGAGGGGGGATGGCACAAAGGCATGAAGCCTGGCCATAGATCTTTTCACATCTATACAGACGGCTCGAAAACTTTAGATGAAGTGGGAGCAGGTATTTACTGCTCAAAACTAGGGATAAGGCAGCCTATCAAGCTGCCAGACAACAGACCATCCTACATCATGTCTACTTTCGGTATTCATAAAGGTCGATCTCCATCTGGTATCGCTGGGGACCAAAAGGTCTATGCGTGGCTTATTGCTAACCAGGCTAACCTAACCTAACCTAATGCCAATGCATCCTAAGCGGTTGTTGCGTTGAATACTTCCTTAAAAAATAAATTAGTAAAATAAAAATAATTAAAAATGTAGTAACAAAAAAATTTTCTGTTAAAGAATTGTGCACAGCATACGAAAAAGGTATAAAAGTTGCCAAAGTCTTTACTTGCGAGCAACAAAGTTTGCATTGCTGGATAGACGTAAAAATTTAGGCTTAAGGAATGAAATCGGTCTGGAAATTGGCATGAAATCCACATATCCAGTTAAATAAGTATTTTGTACCTGCCACACGTTTCCCATTGGCGATGAGTTTATTTTCGCCAACTGTCATTTATATTGATGAGTAATAAAAAATTGTCAATAAAGTACCGTCGGCATGGGATTTTTATGTAAATATTTTTTTCTTCTCGACACAGCTGCGTGCAGTAGTCGCAGCACGCACCGGCTGTTTGGTTGGCTTCACGACGCACCGCAAGGGATCTAAAGAAAACTGCATTGAATGCAAATTGCAAATGAGTTGTGAAAACAAATCAAAATGCGTCGAGCGTTAGTGCGAAAAATGAGTTGTAAAATTTGCGAAAAATGCAATAAAATTGTTAACAAATTATGTGATTTTAAAAATATATTACAAGTCATAAGACGTGATGAAAATACGATACAAAAGTTGCGTAATTATATGAGAATAAAGGTGATTGGTAATTACTATATGCACATAGTTAAAAAATCATTCCTGCATCTGGGTGTGATTTGACTCCTTTAGATAATGTTTTGTGGGGGTGTCTCAAGTTACTGTAATTTGAGGTTATTATTCGCGAGATAAGTCGATTATGCTGAAGAAAATAGTGCAAAATTCGATCGAGCAGATGATACGGGTGGAAAACAGATCACACAGCCAATAGAGTCCATATATTGAGGGTTGGATAAATATGTTTATGCTTTATTAAAAGAAAACAACTTTATTGATATCTTTTCCAGAGTTTTCTATACCGAAACTACAAGCACACTGATAGCTCAGACGCAATAGCGTAGAGGTCAGGTCTTTTTAAGATCGCGGTGAAGTAGATTAGGTTAGGTTGTAATGATTGCCCAGAAAGTGGACTCACTTGGACGAAAGAAATTTGGTTCATCTTGTGTGATACCATTGCAAGGGGCAAAGAGGTGGAGGAAAACGATAGGACGAAAAGGAGAGGGGTGAAGGGACTTGGGTATTTGTGGACTATGAACGGTGAATAGTTTGAGGCTGTGTTAGCCGCTTTATGCTGTTGATGAAGTTCATCAGAGTTTTGATATCAAGATCTGCTATATCAGTAGGCGCAATAATAAGTGCGAACCAAGAAGCTTAAATCTTAATCCAGCTAAGGAGCAGGTGCTTAGATCATTCCACCTCATCCTCCATACAGCTGAGGCAAAAAGGGCTCGAAGTAATTCCGAGTCTCACGGCATGTATACCCCGCGCATAATGCCCACAAGATTTGAAAGCTGAGGTTTTGTCATCCTCAAAATATCACTCGAACTTATTCGATCCAAATGTAGCAAGAAGGATTTCGCGACCTTACACGTTCGTGTACTTGCCCAGCGCTCGCTGGGTTGGTGCAAAGCCCATCCTTCCAGGAGTAGAGCGCAGGTTGTTAAGGGGATCCCTATCCTCTCCATTCGCCGGCACACTAACTACCTCACATGTCGCTTGTCTAGTCAGCTCGTCGGCTTCGCAGTTTCCAGTAATGTCACTATGACCAGGTACCCAGGCGATGAAGTGACTCAATACCAAAGTACATCATCATCATCATCATCATCATAGCATCACAGTTCGAGGTGAACCATTGCTTCCGTTGCAATTCGCCTCCACGTCACTCGGGCATCAGCTTTTCGTTTGATATCAGTTATGCCCCAATTGTCGCATTCTATGCCATCTCACCATAGTTTTCTAGGCCGGCCTCTTCTTCTGTTGCCTTGTGAATTTGTTCCACAAATCTTTTTTCTAGTTCTATCGTTGCTCATTCGTACAATGTGACCGTACCATCGAATCCTTTGCGCTTTGATGTCTCTGAATACATTTGCAACCCCTGTTAATTTTCGTCTTCAAGTCGTGCAGGTCCATTTATTTTTCTTGCAATCTTTCTTTCAAAACAATTTAACTAATCAGTTTCATTGGATTTCAGCACTCAGTTATGACAGTTTTGTATATTCGTAGTTTCTGGTTTCTAGAAAATAATCTCGACTTCTTCAGTTTTGTATGCGCGAAGTAAGATTTAATTACTGCTGGTATTTTGTCTTGTATGGTAATAGATGTATCTTTCTGTGCACTCAGCACAACTCCAAGGTACCTATAGTAAATCCTTTAAATATTTCAAAGCTATATAGCTGCCGAATTTTAAGTTATGTGTTGCGTTGCGTGCTGCCCCTTTCATATCTTTGGTTTCTTCTTCGCTCTAAGTCCTTCTAATGTTTCTTGCAGCGCCTGTTTGTTTCTGGCTATAAATTCGATGTCATCCGAGCTGAGAGCTCAACTTAGGACATTGTACCTTAATTCTTGTTTGAATTTATTAAACATGTTCGTTTAGATTAAGAAAATTTCTGTACCAAATCTGTACAAATAAACATAATAAAAAAAAAAAACGATGTCATTCGCATAGGCACAAATTTGTGTAGATTTGGAAAGAATTGTGCCTCCGGGATTTATAAAGCAGGGATGAAAGCGCATCTCCCTGTTTTACACCTGAGGTCACTTCAAAGCCAAAGTACAAAGTGGCATAAAATTAATCACCCTATCGGAAAATTTCAAATTTTTGCCTTTTTTTTCATTAGTCCACATAATTGCTGCAGCTGCTGCAGCTGCTGCCTAATGTCTGAAGCTACACTTGTGGTCACTTCATTGGGTCACTTCATCTATTTACAATATGAGCAATTTTTTTATGTTCAACTTATTTTCGTTTATGTTTTTTATATATTCCCTATGCAAGGTGGCACAAATTTAATGATCCTATCGGATATTTTTTTCATTTATTTTTCATAAAAATGTAGTTCCTTGTGCAAGGTGGCGCAAATTTAATCTCCCTATCGGATTTTTTTTTCATTTTTTTTCATAATTTATTATACAAGGTGGCACGAATTTATTCACCTTGTCGAATTTTTTCCGTTAATTTCTTATGAAAATATAGTTCCTTATGCAAGGTGGCGCAAAACTAATCACCCTATCGATTTTTTCATTTATTTTTCATAAAAATGTACTTCCTTATGCAAGGTGGCGCAAATTTGATCACCCTATCGGATATTTTTTTCATTTATTTTTCATAAAAATGTAGTTCCTTGTGCAAGGTGGCGCAAATTTAATCACCCTATCGGATTTTTTTTCATTTATTTTTCAAAAAAATGTGGTTCCTTATGCAAGGTGGCGCAAAATTAATCACCCTATCGGATTTTTTTTATTTTTTTCATAAAAATGTAGTTGTTTATGCAAGGTGGCGCAAATTTAATGATCCTATCGGATTTTTTTTCATTAATTTTTCATAAAAATATAGTTCCTTATGCAAGGTGGCACAAATTTAATCACCCTATTGGATTATTTTTCATTTATTTTGCATAAAAATGTGGTTCCTTATGCAAGGTGGCGCAAATTTAATAATCCTATCGAATTTTTTTTCATTAATTTTTCATAAAAATATAGTTCCTTATGCAAGGTGGCACAAATTTAATCACCCTATCGGATATTTTTTTCATTTATTTTTCATAAAAATGTAGTTCCTTGTGCAAGGTGGCGCAAATTTAATCACCATATAGGATTTTTTTCATATATTTTTCATAATTTATTATACAAGGTGGCACAAATTTAATCACCCCATCGGATTGTTTTCGTTAATTTCTTATAAAAATATAGTTCATTATGCAAGATGGCGCAAATTCAATCACACTATCGGATTTTTTTCATTTATTTTTCATAATTTATTATACAAGGTGGCACGAATTTAATCACCTTGTCGAATTTATTTCGTTAATTTCTTATAAAAATATAGTTTATTGTACAAGGTGGCGGAAATTTAATCACCCTTTTGGAAGATTTATAATTTTTGCGAATGGCATTGTATGTCAATCACATTTGACCCTTGTGTGCTAAACTGTTGCGGTATACAAACAGACAAGTAATGAAGCGCGTAATGGTCAAAATAAAGATAAATTTCCATCACTCCAAGTCTGTTTTTATTTTGTAAAAAAGTTATTACAACAAAAATTGGATTATTAATTTTGATACGCTGCAGATAATTTTACTCAAACTGTCAGCGTGGCGCTCCTTTTCACGATCACTTGCTCAGAGCCGTTGAGAGCTCATATAGAGACAACCTCATAGCATAAATTTTGAAATGAGAGGATTGTTAAATCCGCGCCATATGTAATATAGGTACAATGAAAAAAATAATTTTCAATGTTTTCATATTTTTTAGGATTTTATTTTTTTTGTTTTTGATTTTGTAAATAACGAACTCAGTTCTAAAACTATTTTGCTAAAATTTTGCACCGAACAATTTTTTAATATAATCTCAGTTACTTACCCACAACATCATGATCGGATCGCTTTAACCTTTAGCTCCCATAGAAGTGTCTCTTCAAATATAGGGCTCCTAGTGGTAATAATTTTTAACTAAGAGTACTTCGAAACTTCGAGCCAATCTGACATAACGTGGGACGCCATTTCGAAGGCGCCTATTAAATTAAGATTACTATCAAAACTTCTGCCCAAATTTGCCCTGCCTTCTGGTATGGGTGCTAGTAGACTAGTAAAAAAGACGACAAACCTCGCTACGTCAGGCCTGCGCCAAGAGATCCAAAATCGCCTTTAGGTTATACTTACGTAATAGAAGTTTGATAATTGTGCTGGTAGATGCTGTATCAATCGTCTGCTAAAGATGCTGTTTATCAGCTAAAGATGTGGGATCCAATGCTCGCTCGAGGTCAACAAGTCTCTCCCTCTAAGCTACCAACTTGTTTTGGGGGACTAAGAACCCAATTTAAGTGTGCCGAGAGCTGACTGCAGACGATATTCAAAACAGGTTTCCATTGTTTTACAGGAATCAATTTTGTTGTGATATGTGCCTGCGAAAAACTACCTGCGCGTTCGTCTTGAAGAAATCATGTCTTAATATGGCTGAGTGGACAATCTTCGTTGATGCCGAAAAGACACTCAAAACATTAACCAGACTTCTACAGGAGGAGAGGGCCAAGAAAATCCTAGCCAAAAATTTGCAATTAATATATATAGGATTCATCGATGTACAAGTGCTGGCAGAGAGACTTACCAAAGTAGCTATGCCAGTGGCAACTCGGCGGCAGAAGAAGCCCAAATAATCTGCGTAACTCTTAACCGCTATAACTTCATTTTTTTGTTTTCTTTTTTTTCAAGGACTGTACTGATATACTGGCACTGGCACTTAACTTTCTGATTACTTTGAAATATAAGGCAAAATAATTAGTTTAAAAATGTGTTGAAATAACAAAGCCGATGATTGCTGGTAGTTCAATGGCCATACTTTCGTTGTGTCTGGAAGACCTGCAAGGCTAGGAACGTGTACTGAATTCCCAAATACTAATAATAAAAATAGTGTCGATAAAAGTGCGCAAGAGGAAAAGAAAAAACCAAGTTCTATGAGAAATACTTTTGAAGTACAATAACAACTTAACAAATTAACAACAAATTCAAATTAAAAGCAGAAAAGCTAAGCGAGTACAGAACTTCGTAAAAATGGAAAGTGATGGGTAGAGCAAGAGCTGAAAATAAAAGCATTATTCATCTAGCTTGTGAAAAAAATATGTATTTTAACGATGACTTCACTTGAAGAAAACTTGAAAAAGATAATGAAAAGTAAATATTGAAACTTAAAGAGAAAGTACAGCCATAAATCAAATACCGCAGCGCCAACAGGTGTTAGAACTTGATCAAAAAGGGGTGCAAATAAATCATTCCAATTTGCCACCATGAACAGCATTGACAGCGGTTAAGAAGGATTGTGAAAGGCAGCCGTTAAGCGCCAACCAAAGCGCACTCTTCCTTTCAGCGCACGCGCGCCACAGCAAGACCTTAATCAAATAACAGGTCGCGCATGCTCCGTTCTCAGTGCCAGAAACAAAAAAGAGAAAAAAATAAAATAATTAACATGCCAACCAACCGCAATAAAAATGTGACGACAGTCATTTCAAGAATTCAAAAAAATAAAAATTCAAAATAAAACTCAAAAGCAGCGAACGAAGGTCAATAGCCAAATCACAATGTGGGCATTCTCAAGCTCGAATCGATGGCGCACAGCAACTCATCACGTTGGACATCATCTCGCTTGTTGCTTTTGTTATTTTCGCGGCACAGCATTGACTTGTTCTCGTTTTCATTTTCATTTTTATTAACTTTTTAATGAATTCTTGTTTGCCGCTCTTCTTCGGACATAGCCACGGCCTACCTCTCCCCACTTAACACTCATTTCGGTATTTTTCGTTTCTAATTTTGTTAGAGTTTTTGCAAGTTTCTGCTTGGGCGATTTTCAATTCGCAATACATGAAAAAGAAACCAGAACCGAACCAGTTGGGTACCAGTACTTTGGCGGCCTTCATTCATCGAGAAGTCGCAATCATTTCCGCAAATGATGAAATACGTGTGTTCGATTTAAGTGGAGCTCTTTAGCATGCATGAGTGAGAGAAAAAGAGTGAAGTAGGGCAGAATGGAGTGGATTTTTAAAGCGTGCATTCTAGCAGCTGAAGTGGGTTGGCTTTTAAAAAAGACCCAAATGCACCCAAACAAGAAAAATGTTTCATAAGCGCAGATAGACTTTAAGGCATCCATACATACTGTCAGCTTCAGAAGCAAGTGTTAACCGCAAATGGATAAGTTTTGACTATTTTACTATTTATTTTGTAATTTCAATTATTTGTTCATAAAAATATAGTTGATACTACAACAACAACCATATAAAATAAAGTTTCGAACTATGTAGGTTAGGTTAGGTTGAAGCGGTTGTCCATTGTAGGACACACTCAGGCTCGTGGCCCATTGTGATACCGCGTGGGGAACTAACCCCTATCCCTCCTGAAACCAATGTGTGGTATTCAAAAAGTTCGCAAGATCCTTAATTTCGACAGAGCCGAGGTCTTCTAACTCGTTGAAGAAATGTCCGCCCAAAATGGCGAGTCTACGTCTGGATAGAGAAGGACATTGACACAGAAGGTGCGGGATCGTCTCTTCCTCTTCCTCGTCTAGACAACTTCTGCTGAAGTCATGTGTTTGCACACCCATTCTCTGGGCGTGCCTACCGATTAAGCAGTGCCCCGTAATAACTGAAATCAGTGTGTTAAGACTACGCTTATCCCTTCTTAGTAGAAGTTCTGTGCGTTTAGTATTGAGAGTCGGCCACATCTGTCGAGCTATTTTGAAGTGGCTTCGTTACGCCATCTTTCGTTTGCTACTCTAACAATTTCCTCGCGGATACGTAGTGTACATGTTTGCAAGGCTATATCTATATCGTTGTCTATGTACTCATCAGTCAATTTGGTACCGATTTTCGCTAGTTCATCGGCTCTGCAGTTCCCCTCAATGTCGCCATGGCCAGGAACCCATGCAATCATTAGGTGAAATAGCTCAGCCATCAATGCAAAAATTCTTAAAATTTCAAACTTTTTACTCAGTTTCATAAATCATTAAATTTGGGTGTATTAAGGTGCAAGTTTCAAATGGTTCAAAAATCGCGTTGACTTTTGAGAATTTTTTCTGCTGATGGTGTTGGGTGTTTTCTTCCACATAAAAAATTTTGGAGTAACCGTTAAATGGAGAAAATGTACAGGGCCGCGACCGAAAAATTTCTGAAAAATCACTGAGACTTTTTACTTACTTAAAACTGGAACTTTATCAAAATTTAGTGAGCTATAAACTTGCATAATTGAAACTTTTTAAGAAATTCTGAGTAAAAAGTTTGAAACTTTGTTTTTGTGGTTTTTGTTGTAGTATGAACTAAATATATATATATATATATATATATTTTTATAAACGAATAATTGATATTAAAAAGTAAATAAATAAGTAGTCAAAACTTATTATTTGCGCTGATTTTGTTTCACTGGCTTTTTATACGCCATTTGTTCGCCATGTGCTAAGATTGTTAAGGTTTTGTTGAAGTTGATTAGAAGCCATTACTAGAGTGTCTTCGGCATATGTAGCTGTATGTGTGCTTACTGTTAAAGGAAGGTCGAGTGTATAAGGTACTGGTTCCAGGACACTTCCCTGTGGAACACCCGCATAGATTTCATAGAGTCTGGTAACTTCTTCATTTATTTTAACTCGAAAATGTCACCTTTGTAAGTATGATTTTAGTGACATAAAGGAATTATGAGGAAGATTCATTTAATAAGATCAGAAAATTTTACAGATCTTAGTACATATTTCAGGAACGCCTCTTGCATACGTTTATGGTATGGCCGTCAAATAAACGCGGAATATGCCAGCCTAGAGCGTACGAATACAGTAAGCAGCAATTTCTGGGTATAAGGGTCCCTAAGATATGAAATATTTCGTCAAACAAAGCCTAAGATAGAATATGATTTTGATAAGATGAAATTAATGTGACTATTAAATGAAAAACGACTGTCATGAATTACACCGAAATCTTTGGATTCTATAACAGGTTGAAGTACAATATTAGCACATCTATAAGAACTATGAAAAACAATAGGGATTTCGGAAAAAGTGACACTAGCCTTAAAAATGTAAATAAAAACTAAAAACATGGAAAATTGGCAACATAGCATCTCAGCGGATGTTTAACATATACAACTGAGGATGCTGCTTAATTGCTATCGCACGGTAGTGCCAACTATAGAGGTGGCCTCAATAATCACATAGCAACGTTTTGCAAAGTTTTGAGTATTTATTTATTAACATTTTTTTATTCGGCATATGTAGCTGTATTAATTTTCTTTCGAGTCAGACTCCACGCCAAAGTTGGTTAAGCAATGCTTCACATCCTTCAACTTTTAATGTTAAAAACCACATTAAAGCTGTTATGGGAATGTAGCTACTGAAACATAACTAAAAAGAGAATACTTATCAAGCGCTCTATAGAGACAAATCTGTGGGCATATGTAGCTGAACATCATCCTTCGGAATGAAAACAAATGAGAATAGTGTCTGCATTGTGTTGAAGTCCTTAGATGGCGAAGTTTTTTAACACCAATGCAACAGAGGTACCACTTTTGTGAATAAAACTACTTGAATTAATAAAATATTCACAAATACACAAAAATACAAATTTATTCACAATTTATAAAAAAATTCTTTTCACAAGCCCAAATAAAATCTTTTTCCAGTCAGTCTCTAACTTTGCCACTCTAAACTGAAAAATGTAAATCTAAAAATGATGATAAAGATTAATTGCTCTCTCTCACTCCGCATAATACCATAAACCGTCTCAATAATAGCATAGAGATATTTTACAAAGTTTGGAGTATTTATTTATTTTTTTATTTTTATGTTTTTTTTTAATAAAACTACAGTTTGATATTTTTTAATAAACTTTGTTGCACAGCGTTTTTCAATAAGTGCGCTTCCACTTTTTTCCGATAGGGAGGGCGAACGACGCAATATTTTTTTATTTTTCGCTTATCATTTGTAAACTTCATTAGTATACATTTCATCATGGAACGCTACACACTTGAGCAACGATTGCAAATCGTGCAAGTTTTTTATGAAAATAATCGTTCTGTTGCTGCTACTTTAAGAGCAAAAATCATCTTCAGTGATGAAGCTCACTTTTGGCTCAATGGCTTTGTCAACAAGCAAAATATGCGTTACTGGGCAGAAAGCAATCCACACGTGATTCATGAGGCACCGTTGCATCCCGAAAAAATCACTGTTTGGTGCGGTTTACATGCCGGCGGCGTAATTGGCCCATTTTTTTTCGTTGACGAGAACGATCGCCACGTTACTGTGAATGGAAATCGATACCGCGACATGATAAACGATTATTTTTGGCCGCAATTGAATGGTATGGACTTAGACGACATGTGGTTTCAACAGGACGGGGCCACAAGCCACACAGTACACGCTACAATTGATTTGTTGAAGAGTAAGTTCGATGAGCGCATTATTTCCAGAAATGGACCGGTCGAATGGCCGCCGCGCTCGTGTGATTTGACGCCTCTAGACTATTTTCTTTGGGGTTATGTGAAGTCATTGGTCTACAGTAACAAGCCGGCGACGATTTGTGAGCTCAGAGCCAATATTGAACGCGAAATTGCTGGAATTTCGGCCGATTTATGCAAAAGAGTGGTCGAAAATTGGGTTCAACGATTGTACTTCGTAAAACGTGCACGCGGTGGTCATGCAAAAGAAATCGAATTTCATACTTAAATGTATATGTTCAAACTCGATAATAAAAAAAAATTAGTTAAAAAAGTCAAACCGTTTGTGTTTTATTCAAACAAAAAGTTGAAGCGCTCTTACTGGAAAACGCTTTAGCATACAAAAACAATATTTTTGAAAGTTTCAAACTTCGTACACAAAAAAGTTCAATCAAATTTTTTGAAAAATTTTGGGTATACAACTTTATAGCCCATTTAATTTCAGTGTAAGAGGGGCTAAGTTAAAAAAAATTCGTATGGCAGAAAATGCGTAACGCCGTCCACAAGCAAACAAACAAAAAAATTCTAAATCAGCGCGAAATTTCAGTAACTCTAAACTGGCAAAACTTTATATCAAAATTTATTGCGCTATAAAACTGTAAGCTTAGAAATCTTCTACATCTTCTCACTAAAAAGTTTAAAATTTTGATGAAAATATGTTAAATTGATTTACAATTTTTGTACATAGTGTGAAATTTGAGTTATATGATTTGTATTTTAGTATAGGTTAGGTTAGGTTAACCAGATTGCTTGCCTAAGATAAGACATTCGGTGGCCCTAAGTCCCATTGTCATACCCGCATTTGATTTCCATCCCCTAACTATGTTGCTTAAGCCACATAGATCTTTTTAAGAAGGTAACTAGTTCCATTAGTGAGACATTTTGAAAATTTCTCCGGTCTGCAAAGAAATAATCGCCAGATATTTGGCCCAGCTTCTCTGAAATGCAGGACTTTCACAGAGGAGGTGGTGTACCGACTCCATTTCTTCTTCATCTTCACAACTTCTGCAGAAGTCATTATGAAGTACGCCCATTCTACTGGTTAGGTTGACAATAGTGCAGTGACCCGCTGGTAGTTGATCTGTTGCATCCAAGCAGACATTTTGTCCTTTTAAGGTTTTGACCAAACCGCTTTGGAGGCCCTCCAGTTAGTAGTCAGAGACCACCTTCTAGTGGTTTCCGCTCAAGTCAAACGCAGTGTACAGTTCGTTTAGAGGAGTGCTTATATCCGCACCTCCTGTAGTGTAACCAACATTTAAAGTCTGTTTTTTTAGTTTAAAAAAAAAAATATATATAAATAATCAAAATATCGCTGTGCCATTATTGTGCCTACCTCCGTAGATATGGAAATGATGCAAAGAAAATTGTTGGTTATGAAATAATTGATAATCATTTATTATTCATCATTATCATTTAATATTCAGAAAATTGGCAACATAGCAAATAAGCAAAGATTGTAAATTTTTTATTCTGCTGTTTAATGCTCGTGAAAAAAAATGTGAACCCAACTTGAATTTAATTCCACCCTTAAATTTAATTTTTATAAATGAGTAACACAGCCATAAATCATTCGATTGATTTGGCTCAATGGCTTTTGTAAACCCTCCAGTTTATGCTGCAGCTTTTGACAGGCCGATACTAATGGGAATAGTTGAAGCAATTTGCAGTCGGTATAGAAACAAGATGCACATAAATATCTTTGTATGTATCCCTTCAACCAATCTTACTATTTATATTGTATTGAACAGAAGAATCTATTGATTGGCTGAACTACTTTTCTATCGTCATAAATTAATTTGATTTAGTTGCATTGAAATACAAAGGGAGGTCTTAGTTCACCAATTCAAGGTCTCCAAGCGATTACGAAAAGTGCAATAAATTTTGTGTGAATTTTCTCGCTCCGTTGGTTTTTTTGTCTTTTTGTACTGTGATTCATACGACACAATTAGAAGCAACAAGTTAATTGTCGGTTAACTGGCAAATTCCACTAAAATTAAACGAATTAGTCTTTGGTGTTGTTCAGGTGATTGGGTGTGGCTTGAAGGAAGTCTGACCACTTCACTTAGTTAGGTAATGAAGGAAATAGGTTGGTAATTGGATTAGGGAAACAAAGGTGTTTAAGTTTAATTACAAATGTTAAAACAAGAAACATAAATTTCTGACTGTAGCTGTCTAACTGTGACTAAGTTGCAATAGTTCATTTTTTTTCTATTATTCAACTTTTAAGTGAATAATTGGCTAATGGTTGTTTGAACTCATAAATATGTATCTTCAAAGGTGTGCAACCCTAAGTATTAGAGTAATTTTTTTTTTTTTTTTTAAATAAAACTAGACTATATTTGTTGGAGGTTTGCACTTCGACCTCATGGTAAAATACTCAGTGCACTGGCCTTCCTATTCTATGGGAAGCTAACTGAAAGTCTATTGACTTGCAAAAAAATATGAGTAGGAATTTTCGGAACTCAAAAACAACCACAAAAATTTGTAATTAAAGCAGAGCTAACACGTTTTTGTATGGTGAAATTTTTCATCTGTGTCTTTTTTTTTAAAGACGGATCAGGATTGTAGCAACTAGTCTTTTTAAACTTACATTTCCATTCAGTCAGGCTTTAGTTGAGCTAAATGTAAAAGTTTGTTTAGTTTTCTTGAATAAGTTGAGCCAGCTTACAGAAAATGCTTCGAGATGAGTCAGGGTGGCCTACTCGTCAACTCTGGTGAAATTGGATCAGAGAACCTGTTAAACAGGGCAGGCCCTTGAGAAGAGTGTGAACATTGAAAGGATTGATAAAATATATGGCTGTCAGTGCGTTACCTCGAAGGTAGCCATGAAATGCCGCACAACCCTTAACCAGCTGGCTGAGTCATGTCACCCAAAGGTAACACTAGTTTCTGCCCATTGCGACATTGAAGAGAAGTGCAGGGCCGATGAGCATCGGAGGGCTTACACCAATTTGACTGATAAATACGCAGACACTTTCCTTATACAAAGTGATGCAAAATGAATAATCAAATTTATTTTTGAATAAAATTTTTAATAAATAAAAATAAAAATACTTCGAGTGATGGAAATCTTTGTTTCTACCTTAACACTCCATTGCTTCTTCTTGCCTACTGCAGCTGTCTGGTTCACACATGGCAATTATTATTATAATTTTTTCCTTGTTAACTCCTCTCGGGAGCATAGGTCCTCGACAATATTCTTCCATCATACACGGTTCTGTGCTGTTGTTTTTGCACCGTCCCATGAGATGTCAGCACCTGTTAGTTCGCGCAACATCGACCTTCTCCAAGTGTTTTTCGGTCGACCGCGTCCTCTGCTCCCTTGAGGGTGCCAGTCCAATGCCATTCTCGACATTCACATGTCAATTATGATGTGATGTAATTAATTTTGCGCCACCTTGTATAACTGGTCAACCATTATTTTAATGCACTCGGATAATCAGTATCGAATGACGCGTATTAAAAATTTTAATTTCTACGAATAACAAAAAGTTCAAGTTTATTCAGATTTCATGCGAACTAGAACCAAAAATCACACCCTAAATACGTGATAAGAATCATATTTGTGATTTTATGAATCAGTCTCCATTCAAATTGGAGATTAGCCCGGACAAATAAACAGAAAAAAAAGTGATATGTAAAGTTCGTGCTTAGCTCTTGCTTACATGTGAATCACCACAGAGGATTTTTCGGAGAATCAAGGAAAGCCAACTGTCGAAGACGAAGCATTCTTCACCAAGGCAATGCTAGCTGTCACATAGCGGCTCACACAAGATAGTTTTTGAGCACTCAAAAGATCGAATTAATGGGTCAACCGCCTTACAGCACGGAATTGGGATCTAATGATTTCTTCTTTTTTTCGCGAACATCAAAACACAATTCGAGATCAACGCTTTTTAACGCCTAACGTAGCTTTACTAGCCCTTGAGCAGCTCATTTTGGAGGTATCCATTTCTGAGTGGCAGAAGTGCTTTGAAAATTGGTTCAAGCGAATGCAAACTTCTGCACTATTTTGACTATCAAGGAAACTATTTTGAAAAACAATAAAGCCATTTTGATTACTATTTTACTGTGTTTTCATTAATGAGCGCAAAATATAGAAGGCAACTCTCTTATCTTCCTGAAGCCAAAGAGTTTGTTTTTTAGGATGGGGGAAAAAAATGTATGGAAAAAATATCGAAATTGCTGGGCTGTAAAATGCTTCTACTGACAGCAACTTGCATTTTTGCATAGCAATTAATTTAAAGTTTGTTTTGCCTGTGGCAAAATTGTACTATGAAAAATGTAGTAAAGTTAAAATAATTGACTTTAAAAATGAATGCTCCAAAATGTCTTTGAATATTAGCGGGTTAAGCCATTCAAGCAGCACTCAACTCAAGTTTAGAAGTTCTATTTTTTTAAACTTCTAGGTTTCTGCAAAACAAACCATTTATGCCGATAGTGGAATTTTTTTGAAACCTAGAAGCACTCCACAGTCAGCAAGCAGATGTAAGAAATTAAGTGCAACCAAAAAATTACCAACTACATATTTCAGTGTTTGCCAAAAAAGTTAAAGCATTCATAAAATTTGACAATTTTCAGTTGACCCCGTTTAGCGCTAGCAAAAAGCGCTAACAGGATGCCATCTATCTGCCTGTGTTGTTGGCAAGTCGTGCAAGAGCATTTACAGCAGTGCTCATCACCTGCTGTTATGCTTTACATTAATATTTCTGTGTGTTGCAGTAAACTGTTGGCGTTCTAATTTCAAAATCGTGCAGCAGACAGAAGAAGCCGAAAAAAATTAAGAAGACCAAGAAGAAGTGCTTGTGGCGTAATTTAAAAACAAAAAATATAATAATAAATAGAAAAAAATAATAGTAGCAAATTAAAATGTTAGATGGCATTGCAAGGCCTTTGCAACAAGTGAACAGGCGAGCAAATGGCAAATTGTTAGTGACAAACTACATAAAAAAATTGCATGCCAATATCGTTTCTAGCAAACGAAAAAAAAATTATAATTTAAAAACAAAAATATGAGTATGGAAAACGTATGCCATTCACTGAATGGGAAAAATTACCAATACTTCTTTTCGAAAAAATAAACAATATATAAAAATAATGTAAAATAATAAATAAGTTATTATAATTGTTCAGGTTAGTTTATGTTGGGACAGCTTTTTCAGAGTATTTTATTTATGCTTTCCAGTTAAACTACGTTTAGATGCCTTTAAGGAGCTAAGGTTTACACTTAGTTCAGAAATTCCCCACATTCAACTAGCACTGAAAAACCGTCACTTACGCTCCTGATTATGTTTCCTGTTTCTTAACACTCCTGAGCTTTTTTCGAATGTCGAAAGCATTTAGCTGCCAAATTACCTTACAAGGAAGCACCGCCTTTCTAACTAACCGGGCATGGTTAATTTTTGTTACGTTACCAACCAATTTAAATGTTTGAATTTTTTTATATGGAAAAAGCGTGAACAAAGAAAAATTATCAAAAATCAACGGAAGTTTTCGCATCTTGTAGCTCGCACTTTGTTATACTAAAACTCAATGCATACCCAGAAAAATTTTAAAATTCTGGTTCGTTTCGAAAAAAAACATTGAAAATAGGCGTTTTTTTTACTCGACGAAACCCACGTAACCCCTTAACGAGGAAACGAGGAAACGATAAGGTTCGCTTTCTCGTCATTCGAAAACTTTAAGTCCCCAGGACTTTACCACGCATTTACCCAATCATGCTCAAGCGAGGCGGAGAACAACTAATAAAGGCTTTAAAAAGAATCTTTACGACATATCTTGCGCACGCTTATGCTCCACAAGTGTGGCGTTTGGTGAAAGTTGTATTTGTCCCAAAACCAGGAAAGGACGACTACGCTTTACCATAAAGTTTCAGATCTATAAGCCTGACATCGTTTATGTTTAAAGGGAATGTATGGTGGAGAAGCACATTAAGTCGAAACCCTCTCAACGTCAGACAACATGCTTATCAAAGTGGGAAATCTTGCGAATCGGCTCTGCACGAGTGCGTTAGCATAATCGAAAAAGGGCTGGAAACAAGAGAGTACACTCTTGGTGTTTTTGTGGATATTGAAGGCCCTTTCGACAATGCTACCTTTGACTCTATGTGCTCTTCTATCAGATGTCATGGAGTGGAAGAAATCATTGTCAGATTTGATCCACTCTATGCTATCCAAAAGACTGCTTACCATGGATAGAGAAAGCGATGAAGGAGTCAGGGTTGAGGTTAAGAAGGGTTGCCCACAAGGCGGTGTACTCTCTTCTCTACTTTGGTGCTTCGTGGTGCACTCTCTTCTTAATGATCTGCAGGAAATTTGACACATCCAAGCCTACGCAGACGATGTGTGCTTTTAGTGCTTTTCACTAGGAAACGCAATACGGAAGGCCGGTCACTACCCACATTGAAAGGGGTAACACTGTAACTGTCTTCTGAGGTTAAATATTTAAGAGTAATCCTAGATAGTAAGCTTACCTGGAAGAAGCACGTCGAGCAGAAGGTCTCTCGAACTTTAAAAGTCTTCTGGCCGTGTAAGAGAACCTGTAGCAAGACCGGCGATAGTACACTGGCTGTATATCCCCCTGATTAGACCCTTCTACTACGCTTCTGTAGTATGGTGGAAAGTTGAACTTGCAACCTCTAGATCTTCAAATTCGAAAGGAAGCAATGAAGGCGGCGTACAGGCTCAAGTTAAACGGAGTCTGGGGAAATCAAGAAAGCATTGGCCACTCTCAGATATACCACCAGTTGACGGAGCGGGTGCCTGTTGTTAGCTTCGGTAGGAAGTATGATGTTTTGACCCCAGATAGAGATGAATGGTTAAGTGCAGAGAACCTCTTAACGGGATATCAGCACACTTTCTACACCGACGGATCCAAAACCAGTGATGGCCGCGGATCTGGATGGTACCGAGACGAAGACACTAAGTACTCCTATGCCACAGGACAGATGGCCTCGGTATTTTTTACGGAAGTCTATGCCATCTTGAATGTGGCGTACTGGCTAATTGAGAAAAAGTGACGGGGCAGCAGTATTGGAATTTGTAGTGACAGTCAAGCCACAAATCTAATCTAATCTAATCCCAAAACCGGAAATATCCTGATTTCTTAAGCTTGGCTGAGGAATATTGAAAATAATTATCTCTAGCGGCCTACTTATCACATTACAAATGAGAGTGAGGTAGGGAATAGTCCTTCTATTGTACTATTTGGTGATTTTAGGTTAATGAGCAACCACCGACTTTTATATAATGGAAGTGGATCAGTGAAATGCAAAGAACGACAAGCATAACGGACAAAGACTTTCTAAACACGTTCAAGCCTACTAAGGCTATGACAAGTATAAAATGGTACCCAAGTAAAGATTACATATTTCAGCTTCGAACGCGGAAGAAAGGTACGTAACAGCTTTAGAGTACATGGATCAACAAAGTCTGAACTAAAACGTCGAATAAAAGAAAAATAATTATTGGAAAATGTAGGTTTGGAGTGGAAATTAAATGGCATGAAGGATTTAGAATCTTTTAGTACTTTAATTTTTTCAATTAACATTTCGAGTTATTTTGCATACGTTCAGTGAAAATATAAAAATATTTAAATGCCTTCACAACTACTACCAACGTTTTTTCTTCTCATAGCATAAATGGTATAAAAGAATCAATACTTTTTTACAAGAAACAAAAAAATGGAATTAACAAAAAGTCGAAAAAGTTTATGAAACCGCTTTTTATGACCATCAAATCGTATTAGCGTAATTTTAGCAAACGTCACTCCTTCTTTCCCTCTCCCTCCCTCTCCCTCTCTTTCTCTCATCTTCTTTATCACCTCTTTAGTCCATCAAAAGTTCGGGCCACGGCACAGCCTAAGCGTTTTGGAATTCGGCAATTTGCAATGAATTCATAATTCTTACTGATGTTTTACTCGTGCGAATACCTACTTGCGACAGGTGCATTCATTTTTGGTGCTTCATTGGTTGCTGTTTGGATGTATGACATTTGTTGTTGCGACCTTTCTAAAAAGCTAACAAAAGAATTTTTGCCGCAAACATTAGGCAACAACCGTTTGACAGCCATGCAATGAGGTCGAGCGTTAGTGGCTGACAATTATGAAGCGACATTAAAAGCTGTGACAACGGCGCAGATGATAGCCGAAGTGCACCAAGATCGAATGGAGTTAACTCCCTAAGAACAGCAAACAAAAGGAGCATTAAAGTCAAACTTACAAATCTACGTATAAATATATGTCTTTGTAGATGTTATATTAGATAATTTGGGATAGTGAATTAAAATGTCATCAATGAAAAATGAAAAATGAAATGCGTTCAAGAGTAATAGACTATTCGGTATTCAATTCGCCTTGGTGTGCATTCGACATCGGCTGAAAGTCCCAACAAAATTGAAAGGGAACTGGAAGTAGTAATCTTTTTAGCTTTGGGCAGCCTTTTGGCATCTGAGATTTGGCATTTACTGATAAAATTCTTTTTAATACGTGAAATAATAATAATATACATAACGGTTACCCTCTTACCGCCCGCTCTTGTTTTTGCACCCAGCGAGGAAGGGCAAGAATTTGTAAAGCAACGAGATCGAAAACAGTTTATCTTCAAATAATAGATTCATCAGCTGAACAACGTTTGCAAATCGTGCATATTTATTACTAGAGTCGTGCTTTCCTTCTTTAAACAGTGACGGGTTGGGTACATTATTGTCGCATAGCGTCAATCAGAGTCCAATTCGTTAACCATGGATCGGTATTCAACCGATTGCTCAGTGGACAATACGCATTTTCAGAGACGTCGTACAGTGCACTGAAGGCACTATTGCATGCTATAGCAGTTTGAAGAACGAATGAGTCAATTCGCCATGCGCATATTGCGATGTCATCCGCTTTATGGAAGATTTTGCGGAAGGATCTTGGTTTCGGGCTTGCAATAAGCCAACTCGTGCAAGAATTGAAGTCGAACGACCATCAGCGCGTCGCACGTTGGTGAATGGACCCAAACGCTATGGCACATACCGATTTTCAAGTAGACATCTTGTCAGTGATGTCAGCCACTTTTGGTGAATGGGTATGTCATAAGCAGCGCTGGAAGCATCACAGCTTTTGAGACGTGATCCAGACCTCTAAAACAATGGGGTTCCCAGGCATTTTAGACGCGTTTCTTAATAATGCCGGATAAGCCACGCATAGAAGGTGTTCTAGAGTTTCCTCAACGATCTTCTCTGCATTGTGACCTGCATTCGTCCGTGATTACCGCAAGTCCGCACATCTATGTACGCATGTGCAGCCGATTGATTAGTGAACTGTTAGCAGCGCTATGATATCCGCTTCTGCAGTCCTGATCGCGAGACGCCGTAAATACGAATGTGAGTCCCAGTCATTTTAGACTGCGTTAGTTCTGATACATGCCGTTATATGCTGCTCAGAAGGTGGTCTAAATTGGGTCTCTCGCTCAACATCTATCTCGAGCAGCTTCGGCTGCCATTTGTCCGTGATCATTTTAGAACAATGCAAACCCTTATCTTTATAATAAAGCTAAATCTTGGCATAACGTTAAATTGTACACGTTCCAATTCTCTTGAGAACCTAACCTCTAATGAAACCTGTATAGCATAACCTATGATAGTTCTGCAGTCCTTTTCCAGCGAGAGGCAGATTGTAAAGCACGAATTGAGTCAGTTTTTCTGCGTTAGTTCTGTCCATGACTTTGATGCTGTTTTGCATGTGGTCAGATTAGTCCTACCTAGCTGTCCACTCGCCGTTTTTATGTAGTCAGTCCATTTCATTGTTATTGTATTTAGCGGTTTTGGTATGTCGTTATCTTGTTCAAATGGTGGTCTAACAACACTTTTTGCTATTTTGCTGGAACGATTGAGGAAATAGATGAAATATTAAAGAGTACCGATTATGTTTAACTCAAAGATTTCAAAGTTGTGTCAGATTGGACGACAGCCCGTAAATAGCTCAATAGGAGGACACAGGTACCTATTTTATGCAAGGTGGCGCAAATTGAATGATCCAATATGGTTTTACGCTCTACATAAAAAAATATTTTGAGTGATGAAAATCTTTATTTTGCGCTTTAAGCCCTCCCACTGCCTAATTCAGAAGTGTTAAAATGGTGACTTACGACGGCTTTTGCAAAAACTATAAATCTGCCGCTAGGGTGTTTAATTTTGCGTCACCTTGTATGTGACTGGAAACTGGAACTAGAAAGAACTGATTAAGACAAAAAAAAAACGGTTTTGAGTTTTTTTATGGTTTCTTATAGTTTAAGATCCTAAAACTATGTACAAAGCCATCAGTTCTAAGTGGAAAAAAGTTGCCCAGCTGTTTAAACAAATAAAAAAAATGTCTTCGAATGAATTTGTTTATGAAAATATTGGCTGCTTTAAGAAAAACATTGGGAGTATTATCTCTACTGCATTGGTCTATCCTGGCTAACAACCTAGTTCAAACCCTTAACAATAAAAGGTACAAGCAAAGCAATAGGATATGAAGATGACATTTCTGTAATAATTAAAGGCAACCACGCAAGGACCATAAAAGACTTAAGACAGGATGCCTTAAATACAACGTGGGAATGGTGTACGATAGAGGGACTATCAATAAACCCTTCCAAACCACCACTATTGTTCCCTTTACCAGTAAAAGGATTTTAAATATACCCTCTCTGGAGAGGTTAAATATACAAAATTTTTTTTTCCTTGTTCACTCCACTCGGGAGCATAGGGTTTCGACAAGATTCAGTCTTGCCTTGGTTTGTTAATCTATTTTGTTGCTTTCTGGCAGGGTAGGTGATTAGCCTGCCGCTACCAGTCCTAAGTAGTGGGAATGACCACCTGTCGTTGCTTAGGAACACCGCCTTCTAACTGTTTAGAGTGCCATCTGTGTGCCAAATTTTCCTAGCTGAAGGATCACACAGATGGTTGAGAGAACAAGATAAAACTGCTATGCAAGCACTCTCCTTTCATATAGGTAAAAGGAAAATGTAACCAGGAAATCTCACAGGACACCGCAATATCCTAAACAGGGTGTAACATGTAGTAGGCAAGACCCAGACGAATGACCACACGATCCCAGTACTCAATTTTACAATGTTGCCTTTCAGTCTGGGGAAGAGTGGAACTCTAACCCAGTATGGCTACATGATGACTCGCAAAAATGGTATCCAGATGGATTCAAAACGCTCCTGGGGGTAGGAGCAGGAATAGTAGGGGCTAGAGTACACAAATCTTCAGCACTGAGCATAGATAACATAATTTTCCATGTGAAGTTTTTCACCATAATGGAAATAGGGGAAATCATATCCAAAAGAGGGTTCGAAAAAGTAAAAATTAAAATACTTTTAGACAGTCAATCAGTCCTCAAAGCCTTAAATAGCAATGCTCTCAACAAATTGGCGACTATCAATCAGGTTTCCCTAATTTGGGTACCAGGACATGAGGGACACAGAAGGAAACAAAAAGACAGACTTTTATGCCAAAAAGGGGGCGGAAGGGCCATTTATTGGACCAACACCATTTTCCGAATTTAACAAACACAACCTAAACAGGAAACCAAAAGCTGGACTCAAATAAAAAAAGAAAAAAGGGAAAAGAGGTGAAGGAAAAAAAAGAAGGGGAAAGGGTTGGGGAAGGTTGAGTGTTTGTGGACTACGAACGGTGACTAGTATGCGGTTGTGTTAACCTCTTTATGTTGGTGATGAAGTTTATTAGATTTTTGTTTTCAATACCTGCTATATCAGCAAGGCCGAGTCTCACGGCATGTATACCCCGCGGACAGTGCCCCGTGAGGGAAGGATGCTCACGAAATTTGACAGATGAGATTTTCGCGACCTTACACGTTCGTGTACTTGTTCAGCGCTCGTTGAGTTGGTGCAAAGCCCATCCTTCCAGGAGTAGAGTGCAGGTTGTCAAGGAGATCCCGATTTTCTCCTTTCGCGGGCACACTACCTCACAGGTCCCATGTCTGGCCAGCTCGTCGGCTTCGCAGTCTTCAGTAATGTCACTGTGACCAGGTACCCAAATTATCTTTACATCGAAGAATATAAAGGTAGCCTGATCCGGTGGAATGATCCGAACCTCCTCCAACCCTACCGTCCAGCTTCAAGCCATCCGTGAACAGGTTAACTAGGCCCTGTCCCCAAGTATTGCCCCCGGTCCACTCCTCCCTTGGTGGAATGTGGGTGAAGAAAGTTCCGCTTGGACTAAGCGAGGGCTCACACTGATCCGTCGACGAGGAGATGAACTCAAAGTTTCTGAGAATGCTTGAGTGCCCATATGCCAGATTGAGCTTATAACCCAAACCCCTCAGTCTGATTGCGGTACGTGCAGCGGCAATTCTGCCTGCCACAAACATCCTTAATCACTCCAAAAAGTTCCGGAACTTTAATACCAACAGAGCCAAATCTGCTCTAACCCTAGAAAAAAAGGACCTCAGACAATCTATGACTATCTACCACTAGTTTATGCAGGTACTGATGTGATGAGAAGAGTTCATGGTGCACTTAATCACCAATAATTCTGGACTCGTACTTACTAGAAGATGAAGTCTTACAAATGCTGCTGGTGCAATTCCTCGCAATACTAAACATTTAAAACTAAGCACCTAGGGGCACACAACAGATCAATCTAGTTGCAGAGCATAATGGCTTTATCCTAACCCGTACAATCATTACGATATCATTACCATAATTCACTTCCTATCGAATTTCCGTGCAATAGCCAGAAAATTAAAAAATAATAATTTGCAGTCTATCAAAATTTCTTATTTTTGCTTGCTTACTTTTCAATCAACCTGTTGAAATGATTAACATGAAAAGTAGATAATTTTTGGCCACAGGGCATTTTACGTTCTTTGTTTATTTTTAAATTATAAAGGCATTAATAAACGCCTGTTCCTCTCTGCAAATACTATCTAATCACTGGGCAGTGATAAATCATTAGGACAACTTTCGATTATTGGCTACTGTCAAGGATTTCTTGGAAGCAAACTTATTTACTTTACCGAACACCGAACAAGTTTCTTATCTCTGTCCTCATTTTTTTATTGTTGCATTGAACAAATTTCCTACATAATTTAGCACCCTGCTATTGTATATTTCCATACTTTTAAACTATTGTTGCATTCCATTTGCTAGCACCTATGATTAGCCGCGTGGTAAGAGAGAGACCACACCGAAATCCAGTTTTGCAAGCCAAGCATAGCCTGAAGCTCAACTGCCAGCATTTTATGTTATTGGTGTCTATTTGTTACTAACTGTTACTTATTTATGAAAAAGTTTAGCGGTTTGAGTATGTTGAATTATTTTGATTATAAGCATCGGTGGTTCAGTGGTAGAATGCTCGCCTGCCACGCGGGCGGCCCGGGTTCGATTCCCGGCCGATGCACAAAGCTTTTTTTTTATTTATTATAGTAGTCGGATTTTTTTATAATATTTAATAGTAGCATAATAATCAATATAAGTTGAGCAGAAATATCTGCTGGTCACCTACGTAAACGAACATGCTCTCTGCCGTCCAACTAGCGAACATGATACACATACGACTCTAAAGCATCCCATGCAGTTACAATGCAAGTGTGAGTCGGCTGCTATGAGAGCCAGTGCAGTTAACAGCGAACATCATACGCATCGCTTGCAGTTGCTATGCAAGTGGGAGTCGCCTGCTGTGAGAGCGCACAGAGCAGTTAACATTAAAAACAAATTAAGTGTGAAGTTCACGCTCATCCGATTAGAATTAGTTAATGAGAGTTCCTTTCAAATGAACCAGCTTGGAGATTACTACGATTGCTAGCTTTGCTAATCTAGAAGATTATTGTAAATTCTTTTATTAAGCAATGAATATTTTATAATTTATATATAAAAATGTAATTGAATTAAGAACCAAAAATGCGGAAATCTTAGACTCGCGAAAAGTAATTGAGAGAAAATTGCTGAAATGAATAACCGCTTAATAGTTTTGAAGGAATAGCGATCACGTGCGAACCAACCCGAATGCTGCTCGCAAGTTTCGCCATATTTGTAAAGGGTGATCAATTTCTAGGTATCGGATTATATTATTAATTTTTATTTTATTTTTATATTATTAAATGTATTCATGACATTTATTTTTTTAAAGACGAAAAAATGTTGACCACAACTGCGTCGCAATTCGACCATAACTAAACACCAATTTTGAATGATTCGCGGGAGGATTTCGGTCAGTATAACTTTGAATAACTTTAGTAATGTTGGTTTCCAATGCCTCAATCGAAGCTGGTTTATCCAAAAGGCATTTGGACTTTACACTCCCGCACAAATAAAATTCCAAAGGTGTGATATCACAAGATCTTCCACCAATCCACTGGCTGTATGGCAAGTAGCTTCGTCTTGTTGGAATAAAATGTTGTTGAGATCACGGGCTTCAATTTCCGGTATCAAAAAGTCGGTAAAAAGTCGACCTCAACGCTGAAAAAAATTCACGTCCAAAATGCCGATTTTCAGAGAGCTTTTCAAGAGCCCAGCGACTGAAATTATGACGCTTTGGAAGATCTGCAGGCTTCAAATCTTGGACTAACTGTATTTTATCTGATTTCAAACCAAGATCTTTACATAGAATTATTTTGAATTTATTTATTTCGGCAAAGTGCGATCGATAGGACGGTTCGTAATACAAGAGTACGATTTGAACAATTTGTTGTTAAAAATAATTATATAAAAATACACAAATAGATCTGGTTGAAAAAAATATGAACTTCATAGGCAATTTAAGAGTCCTGCGGATAGTTTTTTCTTTGTGTTTCAAGACATCTATTTGGAGCTATCAAGCGAACAGAACGGACACTACTTTTAGAAGATAGGCAATAAGGAAGCTTGAGTTACAAATACATCCTTCAACGAACAAACTGGGAAAAAAGAAAAAAAAAAACAAATTTTAAAATGGGCTTCGGATGACAATAAATAATCTCCATACCGGCCTTTTAATCAAGATATAAATTGTACAATGCAATGTGCACATTTCATGTAAATGAAAACAGAAGTGGCCAAGCCTGTTCCTTTGTCAAGACACAAATTTGCTAGACTTCGATTGACTGAAAAACGCAAATTCGGGGATGAAAAATGGAAGCATATAGCACTTTGGACGATGAGAAATTTATTGTAGATTGCCCAGATGAAAATTACAAATATTGGCGATCTAAATGTTCTGTCAAGACCCATAAGTAAAAACACCCACAGCTGGTGGCAACTGAGATCACCTGATTCCATAGTGTTTCATAGAAAATCGTATCAAAAAGTCTAAAAAATTAGGTACAAATTTAGATATTTCTCAATAAGAAGCATTATTATTGCTAAGAAATATATTAAAAATATTTGTTTTTGTAAATTTCTTTATTGTAAAGATATAATTTTTCATTTTCATTTTTTTGTTTTTTTGTGTCGATATTTTTCTGTTCACACATAAATTCTAATTTGGCATAGCACCCCGTCAATCCCTCAAGCAAAGAGACTAACACTAACACCATCACACACCGAGGTGCCTGTCAAAAAAATAAGAAGAAGAAGAGTGTTTTTACTTGAGATTTTTTGCAATGGTCAAGACAGTAGGCAACGGCGAATCTTTGGGGAGGGCTCTGCTATTGCTAGGGTAGGTGCGGGATGCAAAGAAAAGACGCCAATTTGTTTAATTTTGGAGGGAAGAAATTGTAAGAAGAAGAAGATGAAGAATATGTATAAGACAGCAATGCATTGAAGCATACGGTATTTTTACCTAATTTGCTGAAAAATGTTTCTGCTTATGGGAGGTGCTCCCTTATGAGAACTCTGTAAAAAACAGTGAATATTACTGAGATGAAAAAAATTTTGATGAAAAGTCCGTGGAATTTTAAAATTTTTTGTAATAAGTTTAAAAATTGGATTAAAGTGGTTTCTGTTAGAAAATTAACTAAACGTTTATACCAAAAAAGTAAATCTTCAAGAAAAAAAGAAAACAGTCAAAATTGGCCAAACTATTCAAGAGCTACGATATTGTCGCGGGTTGTAGTTAGTTTGGTTGTCCTTGTCCCTTATGTGAGGGGGACTAACGTGTTATGGGAGATTTGTCCGCTCAATGGAAAAGCATGTTTTTTTTCAATTCTTAAGGATTTGGGGTGTGCACTGAAAAAAATGTCCGCTAAAGGGAGGTGTTCGCTTACGAGAGGTTTCCGTTAGGAGAGAGTACACTGTACATAATTCAAGGAATCCCGAGGCTTTCCAACTCTGGACTGGCCAAATTTTAGTCCATATTTTAACCTAATACGGACTGAATTTCTATGCTATTGGCCCAAGTTTTCCGTCACTTACACAAATTCAAGGATATTAAGTAGTTGAAGGTAACTAACCAAAGGGAATGGACGAAGTTTGGTTCCTATTGTTCCTGTTCACTGATAGGCACTATGCCAGGATGTATCTTAGATTAGAAGATTAAGCAATAAAGGAGGATATACTTTAAGCATTTCAAAATAACTGCAATATCTCCAAAGTAAATTTGGCTTTATACCATGTGGCGCAAAACGAATCACCCCATCCGAAGATTCATAATTTAGCAAATCGTGTCGTACGCCAATCACTTGGCGCTTGTGAACTGGACAGCTGCCGTATACAAACTGATAAGGAAAGGAGCGTTTATTGTTGTTGTTGTTGAAGCTAAAAAGCGATTTTTTTTCCTTTTTTATTTTAAGGCTTATTCGTAAACCAAATTG
>JAYXIM010051700.1:0-19004 GCA_037575425.1 Anastrepha fraterculus | reverse complement strand
AAGGCAAATAACGGGTGATTTTGTAGTTATTATCTTTTTAAACAGTTGAAAAGAATTTTGGGTGAATGGGCTCTTGGAAAGTTGGCCGAAGATCCACTTTTTTATCGAAAAATTGTGTTCAGCGACGAAGCTCATTTTTGGATCAATGGGTACGTAAATAAGTAGAATTGTCGATTTTGGAGTGAAGATCAGCCAAAAGAATTGCAAGAGCTTCCAACGCATCCAGAAAAGGTCACAGTTTGGTGCGGTTTATAGGCTGGAGGTATCATTGGACCGTGCTTCTTCAAAGATGCTGCGAATGGTAACGTAACTGTGAATGGTGAGCGCTACCGTGAAATGATGACCAACTTTTTTTGCCCAAAATGCAAGAGCTTGACTTGCATGGCATGTAGTTTCAGCAAGACGGTACCACATGCCACACAGCACGCGTGCGATATAACGCCTTTAGATTATTTTTTGTGCTGCTATGTTAAAGCTCATGTCTATTCAGACAAGCTTGCTTCAATTAACGCATTGGAAGACAACATTTAAGCATTTATATGTGAGATACCGGCCGAAAAATCGGAAACAGTAGCACAGTCGCGGTCAACATTTGCATGAAATAATCTTCAAACATTAAATTATATGGACTGTACTATCGATTTTAATAAAAATTTCATGCAATTTTCTGAATTTTACATGTGTTTTTTTTAAAAACTTTGCTATACCTCTTAAAAAATCACCCTTTATATTAAAGAACGTTTGAAGTGTAACATTTTGCCTTTATTTTATTCGCATCAACGTAGGCAAGGTCCACTAAAGGGCACTTTGGTGCTCCAAATACAATATAAACTCTTCGCCTTTGAAGCTCCTTGAAAGTAAAATTTTATGATATTTTTGAAGCGCTGAAATTGCAAATGAAATATAAATTAATGTAAATGAGATTTAGGATCTACTACAAAATCAGAGTTTGTAGTCCATTCTTTTATTGTTTGGCTTAAACTATATATGTATGTACATACTTTAGTCTAGTTGGTTCACATTTGAGTCGTAGAATGTGCAATTAGATTAAAATTGTGTTTGGAACTTCCGCCTAAAAAAATTGTAATTTAAGGGTCTTTCAAAGGGACGCCATTCATCTTTGACAATTGCCATGCAGACAGATGTAAAGTTATTGGATTTTTTTTCCAGATGTAAAATTATTGAGACTTATTATGAAAATGGTTGACTTTAAGAAACAAATCTTCCGGTTATTTGTGATATTTTAGTGCAGTGAACGGCCGAATGAGTCGACAATTCACGGGTTGGTAAACAAATTTCAAGAAACTGGTTCTGTCAAGGCTAGAAAAAGGACTGGCAGGCCAAAAACTGGACGATCTGTTGAGAATATTGTTGCTGTAGCGCAAGGTGTTGCTGAGCAATCTTCAATATCGATATCTCGACGTTCTCAACAATTAAGCATTCATGATTTTGAAGGGTCCTCGTGAATGTTCGCTTGCACTTGTTGAATAAACTCTGCAGATCGGACAGTGTCAGAACATTCCTCGTGTTTTATGCGTTTTGCAACTCACGGCGAGCCTTATGAACAAATCAAGTTGAAAATTGAAAGTACATAATATCATTCACCTTACTAAATCAAATAGTGTTGAAAATTCCATGGCGTATGTGGAATTGGGTAATACAAAGTTACATAGTCGCAATTAGGCAACAAGAAGATGGAACGGTTACTCTAGTCACTATCGAAAATTGCATATTACCCCATTCGATACTCTCAACTTTCGACCTAAATTTTTACTCAGAATTCAGTAAATATTACACCATAAACGCGTGCAATTTCTGAAATGTATGCATATAAATGCATAACTGAAGTGTATTGGCGTACCGCAAACTGAGCTGACACATAAACAGCTTCAGAAAATAAACACTAAAGCCCGGTAAGTAATCGAATGCTCAGCACCGCAAAGCATCACAGCCGCTGTTTTGATTTAACACATTGGCTGAAAGCGCATCACCGGCGATACCAGCAAAAGTCGTTCTCTATGTGAGGGTGAAGTGTATCAACGTTGATCACATCGAATATCTATTCACAGGTGCCAGCAAAAAATCTACAAGTTGTGATTAGCTGACTACCGCAATATTTTGATCAATAGTAGTTCTTTTACATATGTATGTAAAAGCACGTTTGTACACGTTTTACTGTATTGACCACCGGGGAACACTTGCAGTTCAAACAGAAGATTTTCTCTCTTTATGGCGCGTGTACACTGAGAATGAATTGATGTAGTGTGGGGTTGAAATGCGACCAATTAGTCGACGTTTTATCTTTTTGTGTAAAACCATTTCTGACATTTATTTCTTCAACATAATTCCTTTAAAATCTTGTCCGCAACTGCGCCGTAATTCGGCCATCTGTAAACATCAATTTTGAATGACTCGCTGGAGGACTTCGGTTGGTATCTCGTGAATAACTTTAGTAATGCCTTAATCGAAGCTAGTTTATCCATAAAGCATTTACACCTTAATTAACCCCACAAATAAAATTCCAAAGGAGTGATATCACACGATCTTGGTGGCCAATCCACTGGTGCGAGACGAGAGATAAATTGCTCTCCGAAAGACGACGCAGGATTCGGGTTGCTCTTCAGCCCAAATACGGCAATTTTGCTTATTGACGAAGCCATTAAGCCAAAAATGAGACTCATCGCTGAGCGAAATTGGAGTGCCAAAATGCGGATCTTCGGCGAGTTTTTCAAGAGGCCAACGACTGAAATTATTACACTATGGAAGGTCGGCCGGATTAAAATTTTGCACTAGCTGTATTTTATATGTTTTCAAATCAAGATCTTTGCGTAAAATCGCCCAAGTAGTGCCATAAGATAGGCCAAGTTGTTGAGATCGGAGCAGAATCGATTCTTCCCGATCTTTGGCAATACTCTCATTTATACCCGCAACATTCTCTTCTTTTTGGAATGTATGTGGTTTAATCGGTCCATCTAATCATCCAGTAATATAAAATTATTCTCAATTTTGCCGCTGGTTTGCCGAATAGCGCGTTCGGTATGACGGTTATGAACACTTTTCAGAGAGCGTCGGCTTTCATACTCGTAATACAATTGTACGATTTGTAAAGGTTGTTGAGGCGTAAGTCTTTTCATAATAAAATGTCAATGAAAACTCAAAAAAATGTTGAATTTAGTTTAACCGTAGTCATGCGTACAGGTTTTATATATAAGTTTTATTTATTTATTTATTTAGATTAATTACAATTAAAATTATAATTTATGAAGCACTAGCTGCCAGAGCTATCGTCTTAAAATGTTACAGGAATTATTTGTAAATTTTTAACAAATCGGGGAAGTCGGTAGAAATTTTGTATTTGACGAAAACATGATTTCTTACAGAGTCCGATTAGGATTCCGACAATATTTCCAGTATACAAGGCTGGCGGCCGCCATAGCCGAATGGGTTGGAGCGTGACTACCATTCGGAATTCGGAGAGAACGTAGGTTCACATCTCCGTGAATTACCAAAATTATGAAAACGTTTTTTCTAATAGCGGTCGCCCCTCGGTAGGCAATGCCAAATCTCGCAGTGTATTTCTGCCATGAAAAAGCTCCTCATAAAAACCACTTGCCGTTCGGTCTCTCCCTTTGTTAAACAACATCAAGACGCACGCCACAAGTAGGAGGAGGAGTACATATAGTATATATATATATATATAAGTCTCTGGTGTTAAAGTGTATAAATTGGCAAATTAGATGGCTCTATTTATATTTTGAAAATACATATATACCGGAAAAAGTGACACAACATCAATGCAATTCGTTAAACAATTTCGGAAGACAAGTCATCAACGAAGCAAGACAAACAAAAGACGGAAGACGCAACAAACACCGTTGCAATTACAATTGTATTAATTTTGCTAATTTTATTTTAAACAGCATGGACCAGCTTTTTTTACGATAGAATAAAACAGGTTTTCTTTCAAAATAAATTTATAAGTTTCCTTACATTCTTTCCATTTTTCAGCTATGCATTGGCACATGACTAACGACTTTTGCTGAGGCCACCAATGATGCACTGGTGCTCAACGTGTTAAATGACAATTGCTTCTACCCATACGCGGAGTAGCACACCACAGACGCAGCTAAGCGCTGTCTTAGAAGTTAAGACGGCCGACTGCAGAAAGTCGACAACCAGCAGGCAGCCGCTGAAGTGTAAACGTTGGCGATTGTTGTTACTCAAATGTTGTCTAATTCGGCCGTTCAGTTTGATGCCGAACGTTAAGCTGTAAAAAACATGGTCTTAGTAACTGACCGCGCGATTTGAACAGAAACGTTTAGAATAGAATATTTAAAGCTAGTGCAAAGTGCGCTTTGTTTAGAATTACATTGAAAAGTGAAAGTGTGAGAGTGAATGTGCGAAAATAGATTTTTAATAAATATATAAAAATGGCAAGAATAATTGAATGCCGTCTTGTGACATTTGTCTACACATTTCTAATGTTTTGTTGCTGTTGTAATAATGTACTTGGCAATAGTGACGAATACTTCTCATCTGTGGCGGGTCTAGAAAAATTGCTTACTGTCGAACACAACATTTTGGACGATCTGCAGAATTACATCGATTCACTGCAAAAACACATTGACTGGATGCAAAGGTAAAATTTCGTAAAAGATAATCTCTTAAATTAGTAAAGATAGAAATTACAAAACTAATTGTAAAATTTAAAAGAAATATGCAAAATATTTTTAGTCATACTAAAGAAATTTTTCAACGTGCCGGGATTTTACAAAATTACGAATTTGATGAGCTCAGTCTACGTTGACTTAGTCAGATTGGTTTGTGCTCTACAAAGCAGATCAAGAACACTGGTAGCTCACAGACCTGACGTGAACCTACGTACTGTACATCTGTATACAATAAAGAACATTCAAACTAAGAATCAAAAATACTTCTACGTATTATTAGATTTATTGTCAACTCCTCAACGTTTAAACGAATGTGACGGATGGGGCAATTAGATTTAGCGTTTGTGCTACAATCAAGTTAAGTGGATTTTGTGTCTAAAAGGTGTTAAATGCTTAGTTGATGGTTAGCGCAATAAATTTCATCGCGCATTTGTTGAATGAAAAAATACTGAGACCAGTTTTCCGAGGTGTTGACAACAAATCAAATCAAGTCCATCACACAGTGAATCTAAATGTAAGCTTTCTTGAAAGAGCCGGCCATTTTCTATTATTTTCTTTGTTTTTGTAATATATGCTAATAATCCGATGGCCAAAGGTTCAGTCCCCTTCGCCAAGTTGTCCACTGCACTTAATGGCAACCGGAAGTGGAGTAAACGCTTGGTACTTTCTTTGTGTGTAAAAAGCAAAGATTTGATGATTTATGAACCGTGGCTGAGCCTAATAGAGAAGTACACCTATCCGCTACGCATTGCTGATGTTATTAAAACATGCATTGATAGTGTGACTATAATTAATTTTAGTCGGGATTTAAATAATTCAATCGAAAATAATAGTCATAAACTTCAGGTCAAGTGATTTAATAAATCACCTATAATTTGTGATCTCGGCTACCTTTGCTGTTAATTAGCATCTGCATACTGGCGCACAAGCAATTAATAGTTAAGCGAAACAAAAGTTTTAAAAGGTGTGAAAATTCCCACACACAATGGATTTTTTGTTTTTTATATTTTGACATAGTGAAATATGCAAATCCACTTAAGTATAATAATTAATAATTCAGGGAGTGTTTTTTATCACCTCAGCATATGCAACAAAGAAAGTTTATCAATCATTCCCCGGCCATTATTTGCGACTAATAATAAACCACATACTTTTCGGGAGGTGCAAACACGCCATAATGAAATATTCTAAATTGTGTATACGCCATTAATTCCATTCACGGTTTTTATAGCCACGTCTACTTGTGCATCATAAATTCATATAAATAAGGAAATAATATAAAGTAGGAGGGTCGTTTGAAAAGTTCGTGTAAAGGCAGAGAGATGGCACTACTGGCGCGTATCGAGGTTGTGTTTAGTTAGTAGCACCTCTTGGAAGACCACACACCAAGTTTCAGCCAGACCAGTCTATTTCTTAGGGTTTGGCATTCCTTTGATTCGAGGAAGTCGAGTGGTTTTGCTTTTCCGCCCTGACAACGCGACCGCCGTAGCCGAATGCGCTGGGGCGTGACTACCATTCGGGAGTGCGTAGGTTCGAATCTCTTCGCATGTAACAGCAAAATGATAGAACAAGTTTTTTCTAATAGCGGTCGCACCTTGGCAGGCAATGGCACGTATTCACACAGTCATCCAATCAGTCGTTGTTTAATAGCAACGAAGCAACGTGAGCAAAGACTGTGTTTTTTTCGTATATCACTAAAACAATCTCGTTTTTTGTAAGCACACCCCAAGTGACGTCAGCCCATCCGCTGATTCTGTCAAATTCGCCCAAAGTCGAATAACGGTCTGCTAAAGAGCTCACCTTTAAAATCTTTTACCAATAGTCTGGAGCGAACTTAGCATTTCTTACTTGCTAATATGGCAATCTTCATATTTATAAGCAGTTCGCTAGACTTTTACGCTTTCTAAGCATATTTTTAAAACGGTTACTAATTTTTGCAATTGTCTAAACATGATATGCGAAAAATGTTCAAAAGTTATAACCCTAATGGGCCTACATACATGCATATTCAAAAAAGTGGAAAATGGTAGATTATCGAAGAATGCTAAGCCATCTACCGCGGAAAGACACAAATCTTTATCTGGTTTTTTGTGCCTTATTTTTTGGTTACAAACCGAAGGCCATGTTTGATGGTGTAGATCAGCGAGAAACGTGCGCAATTAGCCTTCCTTAGCAACAGCATTTTATTTCGAAACGTATCTGTAATAATGTACTCATTCGTCTCGTCATATACAGCAATAAAAAATGGCAATGAACATGAAAATTAGTTACAAACGATGGCAGTGCAAAGAGTTTCTACTTAGCAACTAAAAACTTATGTACATATTTATGTGCTGAAATATGGCAAAAATGAAGGAGAATAACCACTTATGGCATAATCTAAATAATGCAACAAAATATAATTTCATACAAATGTACGTAAGTTAGTATATTCTTGTACACATGTACATATGCATTAAATGAAGAGAGCACAATTGTCCACATTTCATACACTTTATGTGTTTTATTCTCGAAACTCTTCGTGGGGTTTCGGCTATGACTAACGAATATGGACAATGTAGAGTATGCATGCATCTTAGTAGAAATCTGCCCTTAATTATGAGAGTGGCCTAAGACACGTATTTTTTGTTTCGAAATATGTAATGAATTGCTTTTCAATAAATTACATAATATTTTTACATAATGTGACCTTTTCATTTAGAATTTTACTATTCGTGATTAACTGAAATTTATTGTGAATATGAAATTTTGTGTGAATTTCGTACGAAAATGCTGTTTTTAAAGTTGAAAGAGTGACGCAACTTTTGTTATTTTCAAAACAATGTTTTAATTTTACACTGCTTCTGGATAGGAAAAAATACCGTTAAGCGAAGCAATGGCTTGAAAAGTGTTATGGGGATTTCGTGTCATCAGAAACAACAATAAAACGATGGTTTGTTGGCTTCAAACGCGGTTGTAAAGACACCTATGATGCACAACGTAGTGGACGTCCAAATGAGGCGGTTACACCAGAAAACATCAGCAAAATCTACAAAATCGTTTTCAATGAGGGAAAAGTGAATTTGCGTGAGTTAGCTGACATCGTAAAGATATCAAAAGAACGACTTGGCTTTATATTGCATGAGCATTGGACTATGAGAAAGCTCTTTCCAAAGTGGGTGCCGCATTTGCTCACTACTTTGTTTCATCAAGACACGGTGTGTTGTCATAAGTCAATCAAAACAATGGCAAAAAACTAAATACATGAATTGAACTTCGAATTAATCGCACACCCCCCGTATTCGCCAGATTTGACTCCCAGCGACGACTGGCTGTTCGCTGACCTAAACAAAATGCTTGTAGGTAAGAAATTTCGCTCGACTGAAGAAAATAAAGAAAGTGAAATGACTTTTCCTCTATTTTCTAGTTATTCTAAATCAATTAGCTTTAGCCGATAATTGTAGGATGGCGCAGGGCGTCAAATCGTAGGGAACGTAATGTCTGCTTAAGAAAATATTTTTGAACGCGCTCTACTCTATTAACCTTCCTACGGTCTTCAAATTAACTGACGCGGACGGACTTCGGGTCAAATATGACCCAATACTATATTTTCAAGGTTTATACTTGGTTTTTGATTATTTTTGCTGTTAGGTTCCTTTCCATTAAATGGGTATCTTAAATAAAAATGAAAATCCAAATGTATTTATTCCATTATCAGATTTTTTTTATTAATATAATATAATTTTATTTTTATGTGAATAATACAAACTTTAACAAAAACGTTTATTCAATAACAAAAAGATATTCATGAATAACGAAAACTTTAATAAAAAGTGTTTTAAATAATAAAAGAAAAAAGAAATAAATTATTTCAGACAGTTTGTACACAAAGTAATAGTTTTAGAATGTTGTTTACATATATATTTATTACAAATGTCGCAAACTTATCCTGTTTTGTTATCAGTTTTTGGGCATAGTTGACATCGACTTCTTTTAGTTATTTTCTTTTCCGACGTGTTTCCAAATTGACCTGATGATGATGGTTGTGCATCCAGTTGAGAATCCTTTCTTATTTTTTTTGGCAATTTCAAGTGAAAAATGTGCTCGTGGTAAAGTTTGTCGCTTTTTTATATAGGGTGTTACGAGCTGCATACCAAGGTTTTCCAAGTAAAAACGGCGCTTTGTAAGACAGCCCTCTTTCCAGGTGTGGTTGGCGGATTTGAATAAAACGAAAGCGTTATAAGCTGAAATGTGGATTATGCTACTAAACACTACTTGAGGCCACCCTTTTGTCATTCGTTTGCAAGTGTAACCCTCTACAGCTTTGTCCAATGTGTCTACACCACCTTTACATTTATTGTAGTCCAGTATTATTTCTGGCTTTTTATCCCGACGATTACTAATTTTTGAATCATGGTGTAGAGTGCTAAGTAGAATCACAGCTCTATTCTTCTTAGGTATGTACGAAACGATAGTTGTTGGTTCGGTAAAAGCGAAGATTTATGAATTTAGTGGTCTTCTTTTTTTGTTCACTAAGTCTGGTGGTAGTTCGGGCTTGTTTTTGCGTATTGTTCCTACTATCGTAATACGTTTCTCCAATAATTTTTGTGAAAATTGATAAGACGTGAAAAAATTGTCGGTTGTGAGGTTATGTCCTCTTAGCCCTTCAATCAAATCAAGAACAATACGCATGCCTTTTCACAAAGTACCCAAAATTTGATTCCATACTTTGCAGGCTTTGCTGGCATGTACTGGCGGAATGGAAGATGTCTCTGAAAGCTACTAATTGTTTATCGATGGTCACGTTTTCCGTTGGATTGTAAAGCTTAGGTAATATCTCAACCCATTGATTCCACAAATCTCGTATAGGAGCAAATTTATCCAACGATCTTCGTTCACTTCGAGTTTCCCTGTTGTCGAACCTAATTACTCTCGATATTTTTTTGAAAGTCTTCCAAGGCATAGTTGCAGCGAATATTGGTCTTCCGGTTTCAGGGTTCCAACGACTTTCACAGCTTTCGTTATTTGATCGAGAAACGCCAGCTAATATTGTTTTCAATATCAAGCCATTCTTCACCGTATATTCGTTTTCCCTCAATGTTTGTGTAGGTCAATATCGTACGTATCAAAGGAGGTGGAAAAAATAGTTCAAAGCTAGAAATTTCTTTTTCGGTAATTCGTGAGCACGAGTAACGCGTTAGTCCAGGAATCAAGTTGATAATATTTTTTCTTGAAGCTCTTCCGGCACTTGTTACAAGAGGGGTTTCTGAAAAGTTTATTTGACATCATTTCAGAAGGCACAAGAGAACTTTCGGAAGAATGTCACTGTCGGAAGAATCTACAACCTCAACATGATCTTCGAATTCAGAACATGATTCCTCATCATCCGAAAACGCGGCCAAGGAGAATTCACTTTCACTATCACTCATCGTTATGAAATAAATAGTCGAATAACCAAACAAAGCACGTGCTTTTAAATTTATGTTTACTGTGAACTCAATAAAAGCAGATTAAATAATACTATGCAACCGCTGAGCCGAAAATTTGCAATTAGCAAATAAATTTAATTCAAATAACGTCTGATTTATACGTTGGGTCAAATTTGACCCGAGGGTCGTAGATGTATAAAAATTTCTACGCGACAGAGCCTAAATTATTTTTTTTTTAATTTTACGCTTATTATATAAAATATAATAAATTAGAAAAAGTCACGTAACATCAAGTCCTGAAAAAATTTGGTTTTTGAAAAAACTTTATTTTTTTCGTGAAATGGGTCAAAAATGACCCGAAGACCGTAGGAAGGTTAATCGAAAGTTGGTCGTAAGGTGTCCAAATGATAACAACGTCCTCTAAGTGAGAACGAAGAAGAGCCGTAAACAGCAGTTTACCTATAAACGGATCGGAAAATTCAGATGCATTGCGACGAACGAAGCCTAGAACAGGGTACGATTTTGAAAGAATAAAATTAATAAAGGAAATTTTCGTATCGAATAAAACGCCAAGATCCTTAATCTCTCTTACATTTTGTAAAGGGTGGTTAAATTTCAAGGGCCGATGTTGAATGAGAACCATACCTAAACGTCAAGTTTTTTTTTGCATTTCATGGAAAAATACATAATCGAGCAACGCGTTAAAGTTATTCAGGCTTATTAAGAAAACGGGCGTTCAAAACAAAATGCATATCGCACTTCGTGAAGAAAATCATCTTCAGTGAGAGGCACATTTTCACCTCAGTGGATTCGTCAATAAGCAGAATTGCCGCATTTGGGCGAATGATAATCCAAGAGTGATTGCCGAAAAACCAATGCACCCACAAAGAGTGACTGTTTGGTGCGGTTTATGGGCCGGCGGCATCATTGGGCCGTATTTTTTCCAAAATGAGGACGGTCAGGCAGTTACTGTGAATAGTGTTCGCTATCGTGAGACGATAACGGACTTTTTATGGCCCGGATTGGACGATATGTGGTTTCAATGGGACGGTGCCACTTGTCACACAGCTAACGAAACAATGGCGCTTTTGCGCGAAAAATTTGATGGCCGAATAAGCTCACGTCGCGGCGATGTCAATTGGCCGCAAAGATCATGTGATTTGACACCGTTGAACTTTTTTCTTTGGAGTTATTTGAAGGAAAAAGTGTACGTCGATAAGCCAACCACAATTCAAGGGCTAAAGGATGAGATAATTCGGCACATTAACGGCATAGAACCTCAATTATGCCTCAGCGTCATCGCAAATTTGGACCATCGGATGGAGGTGTGCCGCTGAGGCCGCAGCGGCCATTTGGCCGATATTTTGTTAGATACGTAATTGAGCCCTACCAATATTATCATAACAAAGAGAAATCTTAATAATTTTCAAAAAAAAATTCTATTTTATTCAAAATCAGCACCGGCCCTTGAAACTTAACCACCCTTTTGTACATTATAATAATTATTAGACACGGTGTAGAATGTATTAAAAATGTATTGACGCCTCGAAAATGTTAAATGAAAATTTTTATTTTTAATATTCAAAGACAGACGTGACTTATGCCCCATTGATAAAGATTGTTCAAGTCGAGTTGAAGCTTCTGAGCAGCCATTGAGTACTTAACAGGTGAAAAAATTTCTGAATCATCCGCGAAGAGCAAAAAATTCGAAAAGGAAAAACATTTCCTTGTCAGTGATAAAAACTACAAAGGAAATGGCCCTAAGATTCTCCTTTGGGGGCACCTGGAGTAGCAACAAAGTGGTTCGATAATACTCCATCAATTTTTACCACGCGGCCTCTGTCCGTCAAATATGACCTACACCATTGCAGAAAGGTTGAGTGAAATTCCACGCAAGCTAATTTTTTAATTAGACTCTCGTGCGACCCTTCGTCAAATGCTATAGAGAGATCAGTGTAAATACAATCAACTTGGAACCCTTAGGTTTGGCAGCCGCATCGCACTAGAGACAACGATGCCACTTAGATCACGAAATGGGTCCGTTGTAAGCAAGCAATCAACTTGAAACCCTTACTTAACAGTAATTCTTACCTGCTAGAACAAAAGAGAGCTGATGATGAAATGTGGGACATAATTCTCGAATGGAAAAGAAATGTTGGCATAGCAAAATCTGGTTCGAGTAGTCTGTAGATACTATTTAACTCAGTAACAGCCCTCGTAATAGTGGAAAATAACAAACCATTAATTTATTGAATTCGCACACACCTTTTTCCAAGGTTCGAAATTCCAGAGAGAGGCGAAGAATTAACTGTATTAGCTTCGGCATAAAACACAGAGGTGAACCGCTTTTCTATATTTGTGCTATCCTCCAAGCAGGAGTACCAAAACTGTTTAATGACCGATTAAAATACCGACTACTTATTCAGTTACAAGTAAGGTAACCTTATCATAGGTTCACATATAATAGATTAGATCCTTTTTCGAGCTAACTCCCAATTCGTTATTTAAAAACGGGATTACCCACACAAAATGTCTCTCCCGAAATCCGAGATTATAAAACAATCTTAGATTATAAAGATACTCTTTACGGTACAACCCTGTGTTTTCTGTTATCGAATTTTGCATGCTCCCATAATTTTTTGCAACCTCAGTAGACATCGTATTCCAAAAGTATTCCATCAAACCAGTTTCTATGAAGAAAGTCCTTTCAAAACAGTCTGACCGATGATTACCAATTTTGCAGCTAATCTGCCCTATGTGAATTGGTTTTATTGCTAATAACTGCATATTTGAACGGACTTTTAGAGTGTCTAGAACTATAAATGTCTGGCCATCTGATCAGGTTAACGGCAATCGGACTCATAATACAAAATTTAATAAAATTAAATATACAAAATTAAAAATTGGCCTACGCGTTAACAACGCCACACCATACCTGCCTAGCATGTACGTATGTATATGTACGAATTGTGAGATGAGCCCACAAGAACTACACAAAAGGTTTGTAAGTTTTAACAACAATGCTGCCGAGCTGTGTGAAATGTTAATTGATTGCCAACTGTTTAATATTAAAAAATGTGTATGCATAAGGCGATTATGTGCGTAGGCGGTGATATGAAGATAAACACTTGAGTGATGGTAACTAATCACCGAACTGGTAAAATCACTTAATTTTATACATTTGAATCTGGTCTGGTCGTTTAGGCGCCAAGTAAAAATAATCCGGCAGCGAACTTCCGAGGAATTATGTGCGAATTGGTTGCTGTCAGAGGAAAATACAATATATTCAGATGAGTTTCCGATATTTGAGTTTGTTTGATTGTTGAATGTGTATGGGTTTTTGTTTTGGTTACATGCAACTATTTCTTATCACATAAAATATGATATTATTAATACAAATAAAAACATAAGTAGCACATAACTTAAATTCTTCGGGTCTGTTATTTGAATATTTAATTATTTCCACTACTTTACTGATTTGAACACTGCTCTGAATGGTTTTTTTATATGAGAATATTTTCCCATGTTTTTGTGGGCTGAGCAGGATTCTGGTGCCCCGCTATGGAAACTTACTTACTTACTGCTGTCCTGTTCTCCTCGTGAAGCATAGGGAAAAGTGCGGGTGAAACCCATTTCGGTGTTTTTATCCCCACAAGAAGAAACAGTTTTGAATGAAATGCGATAGATATAAAAAGTGCTGATAGCCAACAAAAACACGCGAGCGATGATTTTCAAGACTGTAGCTCAAATTTTTGAATATTTGTCCACTATCTTAGATTCGTTACTTCGAATTTTGAAAAATTGTCATTGCATTTTTAACCAGCGATCCCAAAAACTCCTCGAGTAATAATTTTTATTAGCTTAGCTAAATGTAATTTAATAATTTGCAATTCTAAAGTGGTCACTGGACCTTAACGTAATAACACTATTTTATTAAATTTTGTTTATTTGTTTTGGAACTTGCATCCAGTTTGCCTATAAAATATTTTCACATACTAAAATATTCATGTCATTTTCCACTTCTTTAAATAAAACCATCGCCTTTTAATGAATTTGGCAAGCTTTTCCAAATTATTTCATAACTTACGCTTCGTAACGGTGAGCTTTTTGAACACATCAAAGCAAGTAAAAGCCAAAATACAAAAACAAAACAAACGTTTCTTTCAGCTGTCAAGAAAGTGTCGACATCCGAAGCCGCCAAGCTCATACTGCAATATACCAGATTTAGCAGCGTTACATCTCCTTTATGAATGCCCAGGACTAAGACTGATCCGAACAACAGTTTTTGGCAACAGCAAACCCTCTGACCATCTGAAATCAGCAAGCTCTGATGTAAAATTTCAAATCTTAGATAAATTAAGTAAATATATACATTTATGTTTACCTTTCATCCGACATACCATACATTAAGTTGTACATACTTAATATAGTAAATTATCTTTAAAACAGTATTACATATAAGCAAAAAATCTTGAGACGAAGGAATCGCACGTAAATTATAAAAACCGTAAAAATTCTTAGAAAGTGGACACCGTTTGAGGTGATTCAGAAATGGACGACCACGGAAAATATCTAACCGCGCTCTCTGCACAGCGTAGCGTTGCATAAAAGAGGTTATCTTTTATGATGCGATCAAATAGAGTGTGGAAGCAGCCATTAAAAGCACTGGAAACGCAGAATATTATACGGAATATGAAATTTGGCAAACTTTCACTCAAGGTGTGGTGATGCATATTCGGCAAGGAAATGTGAATATTTTTCAATGCCATTCGACAAATAGTACAACGAAATTTGGCTTCATTAATGACAACAAACCTCAGTTTAAATTCTACCAGGACAACGATCCAAACCTTAAAAGTCCAAATAGTCAGAATGTGGCATCCTTTCAATTGGAGTAAAGTATTGGATACCAGCAAAAGATATCAATCCAATAGAAAATTTGTGGCCACATTTCATCACGAGAGTTGCAAAAATACTTAAAGGGTAGAACAGAGCTGAAAAACATTATTTTTGGGGAATGATACACGATACTCCAGGAATATGATGTTATGAGAAGCAGACTACAAGGTGTTATAGATAGTCGGGCAGTCATAGAAACCTATAACTTGAAGCAATTAAATTATAAATGTAAAAATACTTTCTTGACAGCTGTGTTGACACCTCAGCTGTACTATTTTTGCGTACTAACTAAAATAGTGTCAGGTTTAAGGCTTTAATTTGAGTACCCATGTGAAGTTTCTAACATCTCTGTAACACGTTTTTATAGAATTTTATCCCATATTTCAATATACGCGCATAAAATTTATTCTATGCCTTTGGAAAATTTAATTAAACTGAGATGCAGAATATTGATACCACTGGTCTTAGATTACAACACACCAAGCCAATCAGGTCATCTCAGCTCTTATACTCTAAAATTACATTCATCAATATCTGAATGCAAATTCTTTGCTTTCGATATTCGTCTTTGGAACAGTCCACCATTAAAGTTGGAAAATATTAAAAACTCACCGCATTTTAAAAACGAGCTTCCGAAACAGTTTGCCACTACTTTTCTGTGCCTTGTTTTCTTTCCCCATTAGTTTAGTTTTTTCATCCTATTTAACTTTTTCTCTATTTCGTTTTTTAAAGATATTCGCCTTGGAAATATGTTGGTGTTAGATTTAAAAATTAGATATATTTTATCCTACTTACATCCTATGCTGATATATAATAGTCATAAAAAATAAAAAAAAGGTTGAATAAATAAAAGTAAGTAATCGCGTTCAGCGCACAAGAACATACCAGCAATAAGTCCCATAGAAAAAACAGAAAAAGAGTGAACTTTGTAGACCAGTGTGATCACTAAAATAATAGGAAAAAGGTTGAATTGCACTCAGAAATTGTCGGCTCACATTGAGAAACGGATTATGAATTACTCGATACCATCGCATGAGTATTTTAAATATAGCGAATTAATAGTTTCATATGCTAACGTTTGCTCATCATTTGAGGTCTAAAGCGCATACGTTTGTATGTGTGCTTAACAACATTTGTACATACAAACATACTACACATTAGTTAAAATTTTTGTGAAAGGCGAGCGTTTCGCGTATTTTTTTTTAATAAATTGTAAGAGGCTTATTTTTGATTCAGCCTGTGATTTATGTTCACAATTATGAGGTGTGACCTTCAGCGCCTTGAAATCTCTTTAATGCTACAAAAATGCTAATTTGCCACAATCAACGGCATTTACGGAAATTTGTTAATTATTGTGTTATACTGCTGTACATAAATCATGTTTTAAGCGTACTCTGTAAAGGTATTTCAGTAATTCACTACAATTCACTTACATATTTCGAAACTACAAAAACCAAAAGTGCAGCAAATAGCACTCATGCAGCATTCAATGTTCTGTTTTCTTGGTCAAATTAATGCAAAGATCTTTTACTTATATATGTCGCACAAAATAAGGCGAGGCATTGTAGCTGCACATAAAGTGTTCTGTCATCCCTTCGTTGTAAAAGTAGGATGGAGCGCTACAACTGGCTACGGACAAGGATAGCGACTACTTATTTCCGCCTGGAATATTGTTAATTATTAAACAGTTGCCTTCTTTCAGATAGTAGCTCAGATTCAGTTTTGCAAATGTTAGTAAAGAAAAGACTTCAGAATATGTAAGCTCGAACTCGCTCCTTCGCAAAAGTGACTGTGCCGCACTGTAACGGGGAATTAACACTAAACCTACCGGTATTTTATGTATTCCTATTCCTACCAATGTGGGTCAAATGACCCGTCTTTAAAATATTATATATATTATTAAGATCACATATATTTCTCGGTAAAACAATTAGCAAGAGAAGAGTAAATCTTGAAAAATACATTCGATGTATTTTTTAATAAAAGTCGTGAAGGCAAACGACGATTTAATAATGTTTTTTCTAAGAACTTCTGACAAAAAGTTTAAAATGGTTCATTTGACCCGTCCATGGTAGGTTTAGTGTTAAAAAGCGATTGGTGTATGTAAACTTCATGGAAGCATTAAGGCAGCAAAGGGCATTGCAGAGAAAGGACTTGAGCTTCATTCGGCAATTCTCATTTGAAATAGTCGATTTCCCACTCTATTGCTTGAGCGATTGCTCCAAAATACAACCAGGGTATCCAGTATCTCTGTTTATGTTATCTAAATGTAGTCGGTTGGAATTTAATTTAGCTGACCAAAACCTGAAATCTTGAACAACCATCGCTGAATTACTTTCCTTAATATTGGATGTGCTCTTTTCACTTTCAAACATTTTGTGTAAAAGGCTAAAATCCACAGTCAATCAACTGTGCTTATATGAAGCTTATAGGTATGGTTTTAGAAGTGGCACAACTGCCATCTAGGAATTCCGATTTTAAAGCTACTCCCGACAGCATAAAAATTAATTGCATACGCATAGTGTATATATTGTATATGCTACTGCAACTAAATTTGGTATCGCCGCAAATCCAATGCGACTGTATGCATTAACTTTGACTTTGGCTGTAATGCCACTTATATCGCACAAAGTTGAGACATTATGTTTCTTTGTGAACTGTATACGCGCGTGTGCCCTACCCATTAATGCGAAAAACTCTATCGCCCATTGTGCAATTATTTATTGTACCATTTGCGCCAAAGAAAACATTTCGTCTTGCTAATTCCAGGCAAGAGAACATTTGGAACTCCCCAGCTGCACAGTTTGACGGCAGCACACTCTTTGATTATTCGCGGAAAGAATTCGTTTCAGAACAGCAAGACTTAGAAAATTCTTTGAAAACTGTCTCATTATTTCTAATGCTCATTTAATATAGTGTGCATTTAATCGAATGTCTACTGTACGAGTATTTCATGATCAGTCGACTGTTTGTGTGTACATATGTTTCATTGTAACATATTTGAAGACATCTTAACAAACATATTAATCACACAAAAAAAGAAGTGATAAATTGATGTGGTACATACTTACATATACATGGATGTACTTATACAGTCACGGACCAGTGAATTATGACATGAATGAATTATTACATCTGAAAAACTTTGATTTTAACCGCTAAAAAAACTAAACTACTATTTACATTTTTTTCATTTATAATTTAAAGTAGATTTTTATGTTTGTAGTAATATACAGCATTATAAAATACAATGAATTTAATGTTTTGTCTGTCAATGGTTATACAGCATTAGCTTATAACTATTTGTTAATGTATAACACCTGAGGTAAGGCATGTGTCTGAATATCTCTTCTGCTTTCTCCTCCGCACGTATTCGGAGACTTTCGTCACTGCTTCGAGCTGGTATTTACCACTAAATGCAACTGTTACGACTGAAGTGGGGGAATAAGGAAGTATTGATGCAATTGAAGCTATTAGTTTGGTCATAACTAAAATTTTAAATACAAATTACCTTCCTCTAATAGTCGATGTCGAATATCTTTCGAAATAACTTTCTGGCGAATACGTGGATGCCATAGTCTTTGCCAGTTGCATTTTGTTTCTCCAATGCTTAATAAATCTGATTTTTCTGGATTTCGATGGATTTTCGAGAATTTTACAACTGAAGTCTTCAAATCTCAGACAAGTTTAACTATTTTCTATAATCTGCAATAAAGCAACTACTTTTTTTTTGCCAACTGATGTCAGATTTTTTACTAAATTTCTATAATAAAATAATAAAAAAAGCCAGAAAGCTGAAAATAGTCCTTTAAAGAGTATTCCTGTACCTACTCACTTAAAGCCTCTTAAAAACAAATAGTGCTAATTTTTTAGTTACAGAATTGCCCTGCATTAATCTTGGAAACCATTTTTAGATAGCTTTTCTACCCTCTTTCTGTACTTACTAAAATGTTACTATTCACTCGGTTCATAACCGTTTTAGATCCTAAAACATAGATTTAGCTTCAAAATTCCATTCTTTATGTGC
>JAYXIM010051681.1:0-33676 GCA_037575425.1 Anastrepha fraterculus | reverse complement strand
TCGGCCACACTTGTCGTGCGCTTCTGCAAGTAGTTTCACTACACTATGATGAAGAATTACTTACAAAATTCTCTTCCATTAAACGTTGCGTCCAACTTCGTGTCTGTGATCTGGTTCACAAGAGCCTGTCTGCAAATGCCGCACTCCGCGCACACTTTGCTTCAAGGAATATGAACGGAGAATGTCCCGCGAGACTCAGCGAGTGTGCACATTGAACAGTCCCCACGGGATGAACTCAGAGTTTCGAAACGTACTAGAGTGTCTATAGCTTAAGTCTAGCCTGTTACCGGAGCCGCTCGGTCTGCTTGCGAAACGTATTGTAGTTTTTTCTCCGATATCCACAGGCACTACAAGCGGCATTGCGTAAAGCACTAGAGTAAGAATGGTCTGAAGCGCCCCACCAATTCCAATGAGGGCAGAACTTTTGACTACCATCAGCTTCTTAAGCAAAGTCGTCCTGTAGCAAGTCCTACCAAACGAGGACCTATGCAATACAATTTTCTTTATATAAGGTTGTCAAAAAAGTCTTGCGGTATTTCCGCAAGCTTGTCTTTGCAAGCGCGTAGTTCTAGTTGTATTTGTCACATCGGTTCACGCTAGAGCTTTTTGGAAAGCTCTTTTCACGTGCTAACACGTGTTTGATTAATTTTTGTTTGCTTTTAGTCGTTCGTGAGTTATAGCGTCGCAAACATGGAGCAAAATAAAGAGAAAATACGGCATATTTTACAGTACTACTACGATAAAGGCAAAAATGCATCTCATGCTGCCAATAAAATTTGTGCAGTTTATGGACCCGATACAGTTTCCATTTCCACCGCGCAACGATGGTTTCAACGTTTTCGTTCTGGTGCAGAGGTGATCGAAGATGCGCCACGGTCCGGAAGGCCTGTCGTCGAAAATTGCGATAAAATCGCTGAATTGATCGAAAGAGACCGGCATAGTAGCAGCTGTAGCATCGGCCAAGAGCTGGGCATGAGTCATCAAACCGTTATAAACCATTTGAAGAAGCTTGGATTCAAAAAGAAGCTCGATGTACACATTTTTGCCCGTATGGATGCATGCGAATCGCTTCTGAATCGCAACAAAATCGACCCGTTTTTGAAGCGGATGGTAACTGGCGATGAAAAGTGGGTCACTTACGACAACGTGAAGTGCAAACGGTCGTGGTCGAAAAGCGGTGAAGCTGCCCAGACGGTGGCCAAGCCTGGATTGACGGCCAGGAAGGTTCTTCTGTGTGTTTGGTGGGATTGGCAGGGAATCATCCACTATGAGCTGCTCCCCTATGGCCAAACGCTCAATTCGGACCTGTACTGCCAACAACTGGACCGCTTGAATGCAGCACTCATGCAGAAGAGGCCATCTTTGATCAACAGAGGCCGAATTGTCTTCCATCAGGACAACGCCAGGCCACACACATCTTTGGTGACGCGCCAGAAGCTCCGGGAGCTCGGATGGGAGGTTCTTTTGCATCCACCGTATAGACCGGATCTCGCACCAAGTGATTACCACCTATTTCTATCCATGGCGAACGAGCTTGGTAGTCGGAAGTTGTCCACAAGAGAGTCGTGTGAAAATTGGCTCTCCGAGTTTTTTGACAATAGGGAAGCGAGCTTCTATAAGAGGGGCATTATGAAGTTGGCATCTCGTTGGGAACTCGTCATCGAACAAAACGGCGCATATTTGACTTAAATCGCATTATTATAACCAATTTTATGAACAATTGAAAATTCAATAAAAATGCCGCAAGACTTTTCATCTATACTTCGCATTCTGTGGCCCATTCGACAACTTCGCTTTGGTAACCCAACATCAATTCTTATAGAGTTTCCAAAAATCTTCTCCTTAAAATAAAAACCATGTCGCCCGTGTATGCTATCACTCTTCAGGCCTATCTCCCCAACTCCTCCAGCAAAAAATTGACTTCTTTTTCGTTATCACCACTTCAAGGGTAGAGCCATCATAACGTTCGAAAATTCCTATTAAATGAATGGCTCTACAATTTATAGAAGTCAATGAATCTAACAATCATATGTTAGTCACGAACAGTTTTTTACTGACAATAGCTTTTAAGTCCCAGTAGGCCTTGAAACGTATTCAGTGGTAAACATAGGCAATACAATTTCAGAAATAACAAAGTTTATGAATATCTGGGGAATATCGTAAAGAGGGTGAGGGTATAAAATCACGTCACCTTCACTGGGTTTAAAGTTTACGTTTGATTTTATTTTTTGAAGAGAGGTTAAAGTGGGCACCTGAACAGGATAAAACGACCTACAATGTGAGGGGATCCTAGTATCTGAGCTACAAAATGTCATCAACATGTTTTAGTTCCAGTTAACCTAGCCTTGCATTAGCTAGAACTTTCTTTCGAGCTCTAGGAGCTCTACAATATGAGAAATTATAATGTCTCTCGGGGTTTGAACATCAGGGCTTACTTAGATTCCCAAAGAACACAGGCTTATTTTAACAAGTCTCTACAAAGAAACGAAAAGGTTAAGCTCCATCTGGTACCACTAAAGATCAATAAGTCTATGCGATGGATTTCAGCCAGCCAGGTCAACTAAGCCCCCGTTTCCACCAAAAGCAAACACCGTGTTTGCAGGAGTTGTGTTTGGGAGAACTGTCAACTGTTTCCACCGAAATGTGTTTGCAAAGTGTATGGTCTTTGGTATGGTAAACAGATTTATGATACATTATTTTGCGGCGGCAGCACAGCGCGATAGCCCAGCGGCTAGCAATGTGGGCTTCCGATCCGAAATCCTTGGTTCGAATCACAAAAAAATTTTTTTTTTTTATACATTTATTTCATTTTGTTTTATGATATGTTTATGAGCAGATTTTTTTCATGGCAGAAATACACTCGGAGGTTTGCCATTGCCTGCCGAGGGGCGACCGCTATTAGAAAAATGTTTTTATTAATTTTGCTTTCACCGAGATTCGAACCAACTACCTCTCTGTGAATTCCGAATGGTGATCACGAACCAACCCACTCGGCTACGGCGGCCGTCAATCAAATAACATATTGACAAATTGCAATCATTGTTGCCATATTTCGATAAGAATGCAATAATAAATGAGGAAAATGAGCCACATTGCCACCACTTAATAATTATTTTAGACGCAAACCCAACAAAACACGCTTTGAATTAGACGCAAACCAACAAAACACGCTTTGAAAAGTGAGTTTAGGTATGGAGTTGTGTTTTAATTTTGTATGGGATTTGACAGGAGTTTTGTTTCGTGTTTGCGCTAAGAACACGATAGCGGCAGAGAACACGATAGCGGCTGCGGTGGAAACTTAGTATAAGGATCACTAAGAACCAAGAGGTTTATGTGATGGCCTTCAGCTAGCCAGGGCAACCTAACCCAACCTAACCTATCGAATTACGATATTCAGTGGTTGAATTTTTCATTACAATTCCCTGCACTATAATTTGTGCAAATATTTAATTTTTACTGAAAAGAAAATTTTAAGCCACCTACCTTTGTGTGTTGGAGTAAAACATAAAACAATTTAGCAATTTTTGGATTTTTCAATTTTCCAACTTTTTGCTTGCATCCGATATTAAACCAGCTTATTTTCCCGTCAATAACCATAGTTTAACGGGTGAAAAGCTGAGCCTTCGGCATTTTTCGGCAAACAACATATTTTTCATGCCTACAGTTTACACCCAAATGGATAAATTGCTAGAATTTTTAATTTTATTTTATTTACATTTTTTTTTTAAATTTTGTTTTCCAGAGTGATAAATATCTTTTTCTATTCAAATTTCGGAAATAGTTCACAATTATAATGTGTGCAACACAAAAATGTGGCTGCCCATATTGTAGGTGTTATTATTTTTTATTGTTTTTTTTTTTTTCGTTTTGCATTTTTGCACAAAACTAACATTCCTAGCATGCATTGCTAGCTACAGTGGGTGAAAATTAAAAACAAACAAAAAAGGAGACAAAGGCAAAGTGAAAACTGTTGTTGAAATTTACAAATATTGATTGACTCCCTCATCGCCTAGACGAGAGCCAATATGAAAACCCAGCAACTTTACAAAGCGCTCCGCCGCTAAAGTTGCAATTTGACACCATGCGAATACAACAAATATTTGAAATATTCCAATTGCCACATGCCATATGCGGTGGTGCATATGTTTCTATGTGTTTCTAAGTTTGCGTGTGTATGAGGATGTATGTATGTAGTGTGTTGTCATTGCAAACAGTATGCAGGAGTGTACATATGGATATTGTGTACAATATGGCGGATGTGTATCGGAGCTATGAATATGCTCACAAAACAGTTTGTATATATGGATGAGTACACAAGCTATTGATTGATTCGTTTTGGGAATGTGCTTAGAGACAAGCTGTTCTGGATAGCTGCATGTACATACATATATTTTACATGTCAGTAGACTCTTAATAAAGCAACTTATCTCGACCTAGCGCTTTCTACCTATCAATCATTGAATTTTCGGGTGCAATTATGTACATATAATTCAATATTGTAGCTATTAATCAGTTATAGATGCAGCTCAGTAGAGTCCACCTCAATAGTATTTAGTTGATTTAAGGGGTTAGGGGTTGTCAGAATTTTCACAAAATTGGATTTTTTTTTACATTTTTCTTAAAGTACAATATCTTAAAAGTATTGTGTGAAAATTTGAAGTGAATCCGACAAATGCTTTCCGAGTTATTCAATAATTAACAAAGGGCGCTCGAGCGCTGCGGAGTAGATGGCAAAACTTTAAATGCATTTTCCTCAAAACTATGTTTTTGAACTCGTGATCACTGTAACTTAAAACCGCTTGTTAGATTTGAATAAAATTAAGACTGATTTTGAAAAGCATAAAGAAAATGTTTCGAAAATTTCAATTTTTTTTAACAATTAATTGTCGGTTGTTTTCTCGAAAATCTGAAAAATATTTCCTGCGGCCGCCATATTGTTAATTTTGAAAAAGAGCTTCGATCAGGCACAAAATTATGTATTAATAAAACTGATTTCTCTTGTCCTATTGATTCTAGATGAATCTCCAAGGATTTGTGAGGATCACCGCAAAGGACTTCTGGAGAAATGGGCTCCACATAAACAGCGAAAACTTTTACGACTATTAATTAACCTCTAATCGCGTCTGTACGGCGAGTGGGCCTTCCACTCACGTTGCAAGCGCCGTTTTCATACTACGAGCACAAGCCTTTCTGTTTCATTATTTGTCACTGACTTCAATGTACATAAATTCCCATGTGATAATTTAAGCCAGAAAAACGTTTTCAAATCCTGGAAAATTTAATTATTAGTTAGTTCTAATCCCAACCTCAAGTTTAACCCAAACTCACATGTTTATTGGGTTAATAATTTGTATGTAATAGGCCATGTAGGTAATAGATTATGTGTGTATGTATGAATCTCTGTATGCATGTGTGCCCGTCTGTCTATAATGGATTTTGCGGTGCACATGTCCATCCAAATGCTTGTAACGCGCTGACAAGGTAATTGAAATTGCTTGAATCCAAGCATTAAGTATTCGAATTGAGTTATGTAAAAACGGCTTGTTCGGCAGTCTCATCGAAAGTGCACAAATCTGCCTACATATTTCGAATACTTGTACTGGTGGAGTGATTTCTATTGATACAGTTGTTTTATTTCGTTATTAAAATAGCATCAATAAAACTACATTGTGTAAAAAATAATTACACTGAGATACGCATGTAAAAGTATATGAGGTCCTTGTTATGTATGTAGATATGTGTATGTATGAAGTCCTTACCGAATACATGCCTGCGGTAATGAACATAAAAATGTTAACAGATAGTCTAATCGCAGTTGAAGGACCATCAAAATATTAAGCTGGATTTGCTACCTAATACTTTTACTGCTCGTAAATGGAAGTCCTGAAATTCGAATTAATTCCATAATCTTAAGTTGTGCAACTATGTGTGCTGAATTGGTACGTTTAGTGGAAACAAAAAAAATATATATGGTGCGTACACCCTCTTTGGGGTGTTTGGGCGAGCTCCTCCTCCTCCTCCTCCTCATAAAAATATTTGCCGTTCGGAGTCGGCTTGAAGCTGTAGGTCCCTCCATTTGTGGAACAACATCAAGACGCACACCACAAATAGGAGGAGCAGCTCACTTCTTAACCCAATGTGATCCCTGCCTTACACCTTCGTCAGCCAAATTGCGAGAGATTCCGTTTGTCGGTTGACTAAGGCAATGAGCAATAAAAGCCATGGGTATAGAGAGTATCGAAAAACTGCGGTAGCAATCCTGTTTCTAGGTGGAGCATATAAAAGATATAACTTTTATTAGAAAGAAAGAGAGAAGTTTCTTTACTGGTTCATATCTATCAATGTCCCATATCGGAGCAACGTAAAATATTTGCGACCTGAATGTAACGTAGAAAGTTTCAAAATTTTTTGAAATATTTATAATATATAATTCAGCCATGTGACATTTTTGGCAAGTTTAGCCTCAGAGAGTTTTTTATCCCAATATTTGATATAACTAAGTTTATTCATTCATTGACAACCAGTGGGATTACTACCTCCTCGGAACTTACTACCATTCTATGGAAGTAATGTGAAAACTAACAATGCCCTTTTTAATGCTCTTAGCGCTGAAAACTATAACTTTCAATTTAAACAAGTTTACGTTTAGGCCCCACTGTGTACAATAATTGTAAAGAACATGAATCATTTTTTGAAGATCTATCGCAGAATCTGCAAGCAAAATAGCGTACAGCAGTACTTTGACCGCAGTATCAGTAACTTTAATACATCGTTGTAAACTGTCACTAAAGTCATTAAGGTACAAGAAAAAAAGGGTAGGGCTCAGCAAACAACCTTGCCGTACACCTTGTTTAAGGAGAAAAACATCGGAAATCGCTTAACACTAATAGAGAGCCATCAAATCTCAGCAATAGAACGATTCCACTTTCAAGTTGGCTTCATTTCTCAAGTTTATTCTGCGTCGCGCCACCAATGTACAGGGTGAGCCAAATAGGATCTACTAATGTTAAGCACAAAAAACTTTTTTATTTTTGACATATTTTTTCCCGCTTTTTGTAGGTTATAATTGAATTGTTGGAAATTTATTAAGCACTGCTACCGCAAGACCACCAACAACGACTGCAATACGCTATTCGTTTTACACAATTAGCCTCACAAATTGATTTTTTAAATAATGTTTTGATGTCGGATGAAGCGCATTTTCATTTAAATGTTTATGTCAACAAACAAAACTGTAGATTGTGGGGCTCTGAAAATCCAAGGGCAACACACCAACATCAGTTGCACCCATCTAAATGTACTGTTTGGTGCGCCACTAGATTTAACGGTCCATATTTCTTCGAAAATGAGGATGAAACACCGGAATCGATTTCAGGAGCTTCTTACAGAACATTGACTGAAAACTTTTTGCGGCCAATTGCGGAGCAGTGTCCTAATTTATGGATTCAAGAAGATGGCGCAACTGGGCATACTGCTAGTCACACTATGTAGCTGCTGCGTGGTCTTAGTATATTTGGCCCACCCTGTAGAAGTGGTCAATGTGCTCGATATTCTGTTCTTAATTTATTAGGTATTCTGATACAATATTTATTAAATCCAATACTTATTATTTGAAATTTTTGAAAAATTGATCATGCCTTCTGTTGACGACGGCAGTTTGACGCGGCTGAATTCCTTTTTATCTAGCTCTGGTGCAGTAAATAAGGAGTCGTTTTTTTACTTTTTGGAAAGGCTGAAAACTTTATTTTATTTATTAATAAGTTTACAATTGATATGTGAAAATATTTTATGTTACATGTGCCTGGCAATCGTTTACACGCGCGTCCATGCGCTTTCGCAAACGTCTAGAATCGAAAAGAAAGATTGCTTCTCTTTGACAGCTGTTGATTGGCGAATGAGAAAAACAGAGAGGTGAGAAAATGCGAAATGGGTTGCCAAAGTAACCTTTCGCAACACCTTCCTTGATGTTGTTCCACAAAAGGAAAGATGTCCCCTTTACAATTTCTTGCGGGCTAATTCATGTAATTGTTATATTTGTTAATTTTATTTTATAATAATTTTCAAATTGGAAAATAATGCGATATCTAAATACTACTCTACTTTTTCAGCAGATACTTCAAGTGGCATTCACTTAAATGAAATCCTCATTTCCCTGTTCATAGTAAATACATATGCACTGAAAGCTCCATAGGCCTCATCCACTGGTTAGTACAATATTTTGTACTTTTCTAATAAATAATAATAGTGCCAACACATTTTTTTTATATAAAAGTAATTTTATAAAATTAAATAAGGTCAATAATTCAAAAATTGAAAGTGATTCCAATTTGCTCGCCGAAAAGACTTCACGAACATTTAATAATTCGTTTTGTTACCTTCCAGCTTTACCTTATTGCCGTTTGCTGCCCATAAGCAATCACAGTGCGATATGAAAGCCGTCAATGGCACTTCTCGCGAATTCTAAATAAAAGTGAGTATATAAAAGCTTTCCACACGAGTAGAAAGTAGCTCAAATACGTCCGATTCGATCCAAAAATAAGTTGTTACAGTTTATCTGACAATAAACCATACACTCGATTGCACACATACATATGTATGTACGTAGGTCGAATATGTAGAGCTCCCAGAGATAGCCAGTATATTATGCGCGCACAAATGCAGCCACTAACGGAAACGTACTTTGGCTTCTACAAAAAGGATTAAAAAGTCAATGCGAGTAGTTGGCTGGTAATACTCGTACGTGGCAACGGCAAAACAAGTTCACATACATACCGACATCTCTGTGTACAAACGGGTGTTACAGATATTGGCAAGCGTGCCAACAAAATCAACAGGCATATAACATGTATGTACGTATACACACATACGTGCATGAATACGAAAGTGTTAGCCTACAGGGTCTGCCAATAGAGGCATCTCAACTTTAATGAAGAGCAGCGACAACGTGTACGGTCTTTTTCGTAAAGGTAAAGCCGTCATTTTAGGTTGTTATAGAAGTCATTATTAGATGTGTATGAATACTTTATATTATTAGGATGTATCATTCAAAAAGTTGTAGTTCTTACAGCGAAATTACAAATTTATTTTATTTTAAGACCTGCACCAAATTATCTCGGGAAAATATAAAGATTTACGTCAGAATGACCGATTTTAAAACATCTCACAAACAGAGTTTTAAATAATTAAATAAAAACTATTTTTAAACTATATTTTTTTCCTTGAAATTATCTCAATAGAGATTATCGCAACAAAAGAGTTTAAACTTAAGAATTATTTCAAATTTTTATTAATTTTTTACACAGAAACAAAATTTTTTTTTTTTTTGTATTTATTTTTGACTGTTTTTGGATGATCGGCTGATGGAAAATTTGAAAAACCTAGTCAAATCTTAACCGGCTAAGACTTCCAAGATAATTGTTTTCCAGAAAAGCCACTGGATTATGTTTCAACTGCAACTCCAACAGTAATCCCGTAAGGTCTATAGCTAATATTTTAAGATTTATTTTATTTTTACAACAACAAATGTTTTACATCAAAAATCCCATACCGACAGCAAACAGGCAAGTCGCAGACAAGAGTGACAAGGGAGAGCAAACTTCTCATTAAAATGTGTATTATCCTAGAAAGAATCGAGGAGGTCTAATATTTTTCCATGAAATTTTTTCTTTGCTAGACTTTTTCTTTGATTGTAGCTATGAAGCCAGGAAGTCAGCGCCTGAAATCGTACATTAATCCCAGCAGATTTATAGCGCTTTTCAAAAAAATCAATTTTCTTGAATACGTCACACAACGGTTGAAAAGTTGAATTCTGCACTTTTAGACCATGACTGGCCATCTCAGCCGCCATGTGAATTTTTTCCATATTTCTATGTCTAAAAAAATCCCAAATTGTGGCATAGAAATATCTCGGTAGCATCAATGAAGCATAGAATTTCTACAGATATCGTGATAATAGCCCTCTTTGATTCGCCAAGCTCTTGAAAGTGGCGAAAAGATGAAGTAACTGGTACAAATAAACATAAAGCAACATAAAAATAAACATCCGTTGGAAGCACTCAATAAGTATTAGTAAAACCGCATTCATACTCATTCAAACTCATTACTTGTAATGCCTGTGCTTTGTCAACGGCCTTCAAATTCTCATTCTACTCAATGCTGCTGTTGACTGCAGATTAAAAATTAACAAATTCCCAGGTGTGTAAGCACCACGAGAAAATCAAAAGAGAATTCGCATAGTTCAAGTAATAAAAGTCTCTCTGTGTGAACGCGGTCTAATGAAACTCTCTTGAAAGATTGAAACACTTATTGAAAATAGTAAGTTGGATCAGTTTTATGAGGTATAATCATACTCGCTAAAGGCGAATCTTGCGCGATAACTTTGTTGTTGCTTTCACCTGCAAATTTTTCGTCAACTGAGCAGGGACGGAGATAGCGGGCAGAGAAGTGGCGAATTGAAGGCGTCTTATACTTTGTTGGTTGTTTTTTTAACACCATAGAATTTGAGACTCATTCTCTCAGCGCAGAAAACGGCAATGTAATGAAGCGGTTCAGACGAAACTCAACCTTAAAAGGAAGTGCTTGGTGGAACATGGCGCAAATGTGGTTGGTGGGGATGTGGAATTATAACAGAGAGGTTTTCCAATCATAATTAGGGATTTAGAACTGCGATCATATAGTGCCTTTCAATTACAATATAAGCATTGGGTGGTAATTTCGATGGATTTCTGGAAATCTGCTACAAACTTTGAACTCATCAGGCCTTCGGATGCAAAACTTAACCGATGGACGGTAGAAAAGTTGCATGCGCTATAATTTCGCACTGATGGAGTAAAGGCCTTCCGTGCTTCTTTTGCATAAGAAAAAACATACTGTTGCCATAAAAGAAGAAACTTTCCCACATAAGCAACAACATCAGAAATTGTAGAACAATTGTAGGAAAATCGTCGAATAACTGAAAGAGATTTAGGAAAAACTCAAGGCATCTCACTGGATAGTATAAGCAATACTTTGACTGAACTATTGGATTTCAGAAAGCGGTGTGCACAATTGGTACCGCAGTCGCTAACAAAAACGCAATAAAAAGCGTCATCCTCAGCAATATTTAGGGAGTTCTTGAAAGGATAAAGTGAATGATGTGCTTCGATTCATCACTATGGATGAGACTTGAGTCGATCACCATAAGCCTAAATCAAAACAAGTGCCTAAAGGGTGGTGTGAATCTGGTTTGTTTTCTCCGAAACGAGTTCGTGTCCAAAAATTGACCAAGAAGGTTTTTGGTATGCGAACGGAATATTGTTTGAGGATTACTTGCAAACTGGTAAAACAATGAATTCTTAATATTATTGTAACCGTTAGGACCAGCTGAAGAAAAAATTCGAAGAAAAAAGACACAGTTTGCAAAAGCATAAATTTATTTTTCATCAGGACAATACACCGCATCACAAGAGCATTTTGACAATGACTGAAATCCATGAACTAAAGTTCGAATTGTTAGAGCATCCACCGTATTCGCCAGATTTGGTTCCCATCTGTTTCCAGACCCAAAAGAATTCATGCCTGGAAAACGTTTTTCATCAAATGATGAGGTTATAACAGCTGTGGAAGCGTATTTTGCAGCCCTGCCAGATTCTCACTTCAGGGATGGAATGCATAAACTAAAACCTCGTTGGAGTAAGTGTATTAGTGTTCAGGGAGACTATACTGAATAATAAAGTGTATTTCGAGCCTTCAAATTGTATTTTTCTTATCGAACTGCAAAACTTATTGAACAGCCTAGTCACCAGCTGGTCACCAACTTTGAGTTGGCCAGTGAAGTAGCTGATATATTAAGCATATTTTGGGAATTTTTACTACTGGAAGCAGATAAAACTTTTAGATAAAGAACCTTCACATAAATTTTATAATGTTATTCGTTTTCTTTTTATTTTTATTTTTTTAATAATGTACAAAAATGTTGGGTCAATAGCTTTTCTTGGACGAACACTTTTTTTTTTTGAGGCCGTTATCCGTAATTTTAACCCTCTCCGACTGATGTGACTTAATTTTCACAACTCCACTGGCATGGTCGTATATCAGACACCATTTAGACGAGTTGCCGTTACCAAGTTCCGGCGTGTAAAGTTGGTGAAACTATTTTAATTTTTTGCTTACACACTTATATTTTTATTTATTAACATATTTATTGAATTTAAAATGGCAGTTTATGTTAAACAGGCCTTGTTCTCATTTCACAAATTAAACCTTAAAACTTATATCTATACGAAAACAACGAAAAATATTCCATATATATATATTTTTTTTTTCAACAAATGTTTTACATTTATTTTTGCTTAAACTTAAACTCAACGATATATTAAGAAAAACGATAAATTCAGTGGTTAAGTTAGAAATTATTTCATTTTGATCATTACTTAAAAATTCGTCCCCCAAAAGTTATGTATTTAGAAAGATAATATTCTATTCATTCATTCATTCATTAAAAAAACTTTTTGCATTCTATATTAAGCTCAAACTTATCAGTCTAGTAAAACGAGATCATATGAATCGTGTAATAAAAAGTTACAAATTTTGTTCGCAGGTCTCACAAATTGGCTTTAAGCAATGGCAGCAACAATATCTAGTTACTCTTTTTATTTTTGACGGACAAATAGTGCAAAGTTTTCTTCTCCTCGATGAGTTAGATCGAATGGTTGGTGGGGGACGGGGAAGATCTTTACCGAGAACCCTGTTTATTGTCATTTTAGTTCTCTTGGCAATCTTTCATTATACACCCGAAATTTCATGTGATCAAACGCCAATTCTCTTGCCAGATTGAGTAAACAAGTTTTTCTTCTCATTTTATCATCATTTGACTCAAAACAAAGCTATCAATACCAATCATATCTATTAGTCTTTGGAAAACTGCCATAGGCCAACGACGAGTTTTACGGCTGCTTGAATATTTCGAACATTTTTTGTCAACTTCGTCGACTCTTCCTTTGGAATGGTTATAATCTGCTATCATAACTGGTTTTTTTGTGTCAGCATCCATTTCTTGATTGTAAGTACGTTGTTGTTCAGCGATGGACCTGACTTTACTTGAAGCAATAAGTTCTTCATCAGCTTCTTCATTTGAAACTACATCGTTTTCTAAAAGTTCAGTTTCTGACTGAAAATTGGGGTCAGTGCCTTCGTCATAAAAATCGCTAAACTCATGCTCGGTTTCTTTCTCCAACCACTGCTGTATCTGCTCGTCAAAAAGTTTTAAAAGTTCCAGATGATGTTCTCTTGGAAGAGTGTATCCTCTGATTTGTATTTAACTGCTCCATCAAATCAAAACTAAAAAAATACACTGATACGTTGTTCAGGAAACACTACGAAAATATAACAAAAATACTAAGGTATTGTTTCTCAGACACCTACGTCAATACTGATGTGGTTGACTTGTAGACACTTTTTCACTCACAACAGCATTTTATACACTAACGTACTCATGAGAACGTAATAAGAAGCTATTAAAAATTCGCGAGTATCTGCTTATAAAAGAACGGAGCAAAATAGTCTTCTGTATTATTTGGTGTCTGTTATATACCACGTCAGGTGCGGAGGGTTAATTTATGGCGAGGAAAACAAAATGTTAAAAGCTACATAAATTCAATTTTTATTAAAATTATAGGCCACTCTCTCTTAGGTTAGGTAGTGCTGGCTGATCTGTAAGCCCCTCTAAAACAAATATCACTTTATTCATATAACGAATGTGCATTTTTTGTATGCTGGAAATGCGCAACACCACCAAGCAAAAAATTTTCAAAAATCAGCGAGAACTTTTAGCCACTTCAAACTTGCACTTTTTTATATTAAAATTTAATGGGCTATAAGACTGCATATCCAATTTTTTCTAAAGATGCTCATTAACAAGTTTAAAGTTTGAAAATTTGTCGCATTTTTACGAAAGTTGTAAAATAAAAAATAGTTTTATAAACAAAATTGTGAAAATTAAAAAATCCGAAAAGAAAGTCAAAACTGATCAAAATATCACGTTTCTAATAAGTTGTAAAAAAAAAATTTGTTCTGAAAAATAATGTACAAAAATAAAAATATCTCCCGTGCTTTAAGGTTTCTACCTTTCTATAATTTGAATATACAGTTTAAATACCAAGTCATTCAATAAGGACTTATCCGAGTTGTGAGAGTTCGGCAGACTTGAAATTGGTTTGGTCGAACTCCTTCTCCTTTTTATGGTGTGCGTCTTGCGTTTTTCCACGAATGGAAGGACCTATAATTCTAAGCCGACTCCGGACGGCAGATGGTTTTTTATGCGGGGAATTTTTCATTCACTCGTTTGTGTGCCATTGCCTGCCGATATACGAGTAATTTCAAGTCATTCAATCTATATTTGTTCGAGATATGAGAGTGCGGCTGACATGAAAAAATTTGTTTTGAGAAGAACGCGTTTAGTAAACGGCCAAAAACGGGCTGCGGCATAATTTAATGTAGAACTACTTACACATTTTTCCCACCTTGAGCCTTCGAGCTTCTGAGCATATCATTTCTAAGACATTAAGGTAACTTTTAAGAGCAAAAGCAAAGCAAGGAGAGATTTTTTCAAATTTCTAGTGGCCTTAAAACTTATTTCGAATTTCTGGTACCCCTATTGACAAACCCTTTATAAGACGATTACCCGGAGTTGCACGGCTGCGCTTTTAACCGGATGATCACACGAGCAGTTTTGTAATAGCTCATATGTACATATATACATACACACACATATATACACACTCGCTCGCATGTTGCTCGCATGCAACATATCGAACGTATGTAGATATTTACACCAACAGCAACATTTGATGCGTCTACTAGTGGCTTGTCAACTGGACGAATGATAAAGGATTTTCCGACATTATTTCGGGGGAGGACTGTGGCCAACATGCATACACACATATGCATATATTTACACGTATGTTTACAATACAACAGCAGCTGGTCTCGATAGCAAATCGTGTACGTTAGAATTTTTGATTGAAACCAACACAAGCGTAGGAGGGCATCCCACACCCATATCACAATGTACGAGTATACGAGTGGTAATGCATGAGTGTATGAATGCTCAAAAGCACACTCGCACACACGCGCACACCTCCTACAAACTAATGCGCTCTAAGCCTATGACGGCGCTGTATTGATGCATTGATCCCACTTTGACATGTTTCACATTTCACTTAACAACTTCAATAAATGTACGTTACGTTAATATCAACAAAAAAGGAGCGAAAAGGATATGTTGTAGGTGCAGACACTTATACATGCATACAACAACTGGTATTGAGCATAAGTTAACAAGTATATACATACATGCATACATATAAGCGTATATTATTGTATAAATATTAATGTGCGCACATACACACACACACTCATATATTTACGTACATTGCCTATGCACTTAACACACGAGTGGTTCGACCAAATGATACGTGACATAATCAAAATACGAGCAAAAGCGCAAACACACACACGCGCACATTTATTGCCAAGCTGATGTTTAGAAATTTTTTTCTCATTTTACAGTCGTTTAACTTTTCATTTCTGATGGGCTAACATGGGAAAAATGTAAAACATAGCTAATATCAGACAAAAAGGCTGTTAACTATTGCCATTTCAGCCTCTTAGGGTCAACATTTAGATATTTGAAAATCATTTGCGCATTCAATTTGAACCATTTACAAGGTTATTAGTTGGGTGAAAAAAGGAATATTAGGCAAATAGAAAGAGAATATTTCATGAATTTGTAGAAATGAAAAGGATGTTTTATTCAAATTTAAAAAATAAGAAATAAAAATATTCGTCATTTCATATTTAGCATTTTTATTTTAAAATAAAAAATTGGAAAACGGTTGACATAAGCCATAGAATAATTTTAGGTTACTTTATGAACGGTACTTAATTATTTATATATTTTTATTGTAACCATTCCCGTTGATTTGTCACATATATTTGTTTGGGGAAAAAGAAATTCATTTTTGCGAAAAAAAATAAAAATTGCGGACCTTTTGGACATTATAGACATTTTCTGTAACATCAAAAATCTCTGAACGGAATCAACGAAACCGAAATTGCACGCAATTAGCTGTTACAGTATCGGCACCATAAACACCATTCACAAAAATTTGACCCAATACGCCAATTCTGGCTTTAGTTTTAGAATCAGCGGAAAAGCACATCGAATTACACTACAATAGTGTCTCAAAAAATTACGTTTGGTTTTTTACCTTTGCAAATATGTTTGGCAACATTTTTGTAATCAGCGGGAAAAAGTACGTCGAAAAACACTACCATAATTTCTCGAGAAAATTATTACGTTTGGTTTTGCTCTTTTTTCGATTTTTTTAGCAGTTCTTTGAGATTGTCTCAAAAATTTTAGCCAATATGCAAATTTTTGCACCAGGTTCGGACTCAGCGGGAAAAAATACATCGAAATACACTACCGTAGGATCTGAAAAAAATGTTTATTTCTTTTTTCAGTTATTTATTTTTTTTCAGTTTTTTGAGATTATCTCAAAAACGGGAGCCAATTTGAGTATTCTGGCTTCGGATTCGGATTCAGCGGGAAAAAGTACATCGAAATAAAAAAAAAAAATTTTATTTCTTTTTTCAGTTTTTTAATTTTTTTTCAGTTTTTTGAGATTATCTCAAAAACGGGAGCCAATTTGAGTATTCTGGCTTCGGATTCGGATTCAGTGCGAAAAAATACGTCGGAATACACTAGTCTAATGTCTTGGACATGACACTTTTTTTTTTTGTGTGCCTGTGTTATTAACACCCTGTAACTCACAACTAAATGAAACAAACAAAAACAGCAAACAAATTTTTTAGTGTGAAATGTCACCTTGACAACGAGCATAAACCTTAAAGTTTGATCGATACTTTACGAGGTATCGATCGCTACAGCCATCTGACGAAAAAATATGGTTCTAATAACTGGTTGACCATATTATATGCTAAATTTTCAGCTCAGTTTTGTCCTTGTTTTCCAAGATATGGGATACCGTATAGAGGTAGCTAGTTTTACTGCCGCAGATTCAAGAAATTTGTATGCCAAATCTATCAGGTTTTCTAGGTAGATATTGTTTGAATGATGCTCGTCCTCGAAAAGGTATAAGCTATTCATCAATAGTGAGATTCTCTCCAGGTAAATACGACAGTTTTACATTTTGGTTTATATATATATTGGGTTGGGGAAAAAGTAATGTCGTATTTTGTCAATTGAGCGCGACATTTAAACATATCTTGCGTTGTACTTATTGCTTCTGGTCACACTAAACCTCGACAATCTGTACTACAAGTGTCTCTGTGACAGTGTTGTGATCGTACATTTCAGTCTAAGTTATAGCGCGTCAAAGATGGAGTCCACCAAGCAAAAAATTCGTCATATTTTACGTTTTTACAACCTTAGAGGTAAAAATGCAACGAAGGCGAGGGCAAAAATTTGTGAAGTTTATGGGCCTGATACTGTAACGATTAGCACAGCACATCGTTGGTTCGATCGATTTCGTTTTGGTGTAGTAGATGTCGAAGATGCACCCTGTACTGGTAGGCCAATTGTCGTGGAGACTGATAAATTAAAATTATCCAAAGAGACCGGCATGTGAGCATTCGCTCGATTAGTCAGGAACTAGGTGTAGACCACAAAACCGTTTGGAACCATTTGCAGAAGATTGGATTCCAAAAAAAAATGGATGATTGGGTGCCACACGTGTTGATGCAAAAAAATCTCTTGGACCGAATCAACGCTTGCGATTCTCTGCTAAAACGGAACGAACTTGACCCATTTTTGAAGCGGATGGTGACTGGCGATGAAAAGTGGATCACGTACGACAACGCCAAGCGAAAAAGATCGTGGTCGAGAAGCGGCGAGCCGGCCCAAACCATCGCCAAGCCCGGATTGACCGCCAGGAAGGTTTTGCTCTGTGTTTGATGGGATTGGGAGGGAATTGTATACGCTGCTCAACTATGGCCAGACCCTTAATTTGGTCCTCTACTGTGAGCAACTTGACCGTTTGAAGCAGGCGATTGACCAGAAACGGCCAGAATTGGTCGATACGAATGATGTTGTGTCCCACCAGGACAACGCTCACCCTCACACATCTTTGATGTCCCGCCAAAAGCTACGGGAGCTCGGTTGGGATGTCCTATCACACCCACCATATAGTCCGAACCTGGCACCAAGTGACTATCATCTCTTCCGGTCCATGCAAAACGAGATATATTTGACTTGAATCGGATAATTCTAAGTACGTTAAATAAAACGTCAAATTTCGATCACAAATACGACATTTCTTTTTCTCCAACCCAATATATATATAATTGGCGCGTAAACACTGTTTGGATGTTTGGCCGAGCTCCTCCTCCTAGTTGTGGTGTGCGTCTTGATGTTGTTCCACAAATGGAGGGACCTACAGTTTCAAGTCGACTCCGAACGGCAGATATTTTTATGAGGAGCTTTTTCATGGCAGAAATACCCTCGGAGGTTTGCCATTGTCTGCCGAGGGGCGACCTCTATTAGATAAATGTTTTTATTAATTTTGGTTTCACCGAGATTCGAACCAACGTTCTATCTGTGAATTCCGAATGGTAATTCGGCTACGGCGGCCGCCAATTTTGGTTTATGTACTCCCATTAATCTCTAGGTTACGTTAGGTTAGGTTGTGACACAGAAGGTGCGGAATCGTCTCTTCTTCTTCATCGTCTAGACAACTTCTGCAGAAGTCAAGTGCTTGCACACCCATTCTCTGGGCGTGCCTACCGATAAGGCAGTGCCCCGTAATAACTGAAATCAGTGTGATAAGACTGTGCTTATTTCCTCTTAGTAGCAATTCCGTGCGTTTAGCATTGAGAATCGGCCATAGCTGTCGGGAGATTTTTTAAGTGGCTTCATTATTCGCTACCCTTACAATTTCGTCGCGGATACGTAGTTTACATGTTTGCGAGGTTATACCGATATGATTGTCTATGTACTCATCAGTCAATTTGGTACCGATTTTCGCTAGTTCATCGGCTCTGCAGTTTCCCTCAATGTCGCAATGGCCAGGAACCAATTGGGTCAGGAACAATCATTAGGTGAAATGACTCAGCCATCTCGTTAAGAGATGCGCTGCATTTCATGGCTACCTTGGAGGTTGTCGACTATTTTGTGAGGGATTTTATCGCCGCCTGGTTATTAGTTAAAATGTAGATATCATCTCCAGGTATCGCATCACACTGTACCAGTGTCACGACTTTCATTATTGCCATCAGTTCAGCCTGAAAGACACTACAGTAGTCGGGGAGCCGATAACTGAAGGAGATTCCCAGATGCTCAGAATATACACCTCCGCCCACCCTGCCCTCGAGCTTGGAGCCATCTGTGTACATGGACTCACTCTGTCATACCACGTCCCGTTCCCACGAGGGTACGAGGGTCGTGAACCCTAACTCTGTAACAGGTGCAAGTTTATCCTTTGACTTGCTCAGAGATCTAGTATTTCTATCATCGAATCTTACGAATCGCAGTAAGGAAGCAAATCTATTTTTTCGCCATCGTAGCTCAAAATCGTATTGCCCAAAATGCCTGTGATCAATAAAAGACCAATAACTGCTTGTATTTATATTTAATCGGTACATTTCCATTGATTTTATAACACTCAACACGTGATCCTTGAATCACCTAATGAATGATACTGCGAATTATGTTGTGTCCAGTCGTTCGATTTTGTCTGTCGGCTTCTGACTTCCATGTAGTTCCATCCCTTCCTTTCAATTGTGATGTATTCTTGTAGTTGTACATCATCCCTCTCATTCCATAATTGTTCATCATCACTTTCAGATGCAAGTCCTATCCAGTCCCTTTCATTCTCAGAACAGCTGTCAACAGCACAAAAACTAAAAATGACAAAATTTACCGCTATTGGCATTTGCTGCGAATCTGCCAAGAATGTGTACTATATGTAGTCCATAGCAACAGCAACTCTCTACTCTGATCTCTTTTACCATTTCATGAGTGAATTAGAATTTGAGGCAGATACAGTGCAAAATTTCCCAATTACACAAATGGGAAATTCGCAATGTTTTGCCTATTGTATCTATCTGACACTTGTGGGCTGGTGAGTTGGTACTTTACTTTATTATCAATAAATATGGAACCAAATTTGTTAGAAATATTTTAATTGCATTTTAGATTCACAAAACTGTATGGTTAGATTACACAAAAAGTGAATTTTCAAAAATTAATACTTTCGTTTTTTAAAGGGCAAAAAATCAAATTCTTGGCCGTGACGCACTACTGGGTAGTTAAGGGTTAATACACTAAATGGAGCTTAACAATTTAAACTCACATTAAGCCTTGAATTTTTTTTGTATTTTGAATTGCCTAGTTTTTGACAGACTTTTAAGTAATATAAATAAAATCCGATGCTAGGCCATTATAGCACCAATTAAGTCGAAAAATAAGGATACGAGGGCTGCTACTTATATTTTTAACAGTGGATAAACCAACATTGGTAAAGATTTTAATGATTTTCAAAATATAAACGATGATGGCCCATACACTTTTGCAATGCACGTTTGAACCAATTTTCGAAGCATTTTGTTCAGTTAAATGCATTTATACAGCCTTTTCTAAATTATTTGGCATCCAAGGTGAACACATCTTTTTTACCATAAGGAGATTTTGCAAAATTTTATTGTTGCACGTCATTCTAATGCCCAAAGACCATTTAATTTCACCGTATCTGACATGACGATTTTACTCAAGCATTTCGCGCACAGCATCGAAATTTTCTGGCACAACAACTAATTTTAGACGACCTTCGCTTTGACGCCCTGTGCTCCAATAGGAGCTAGAAGAAAAAAACAAAAATTATAAATTTTCGGATTTCGAGAACGAGAAAATTAATTTTATGAGCTTTTAAGGTGTTAAGGGACGGTGCTTTCTGGCCGTATAGCGATTTTAGTTCATCGATTGATTTGTTTCTCGTTATCGTCGACGAAATTTGTGAAAAATATTCGCACGAAAATGTTTGTGGTTGATGAGTTTTTAAAGCCACTGTAAACAACACTAATATGACTCACATTTCAAAATGCTCGTCAGACATCAAATGAGTGCGTTTATGGTAAAATATTTCAAACTTTTCAATGGAATCTGCATATGGTGCCTGACATCACTACATAGAAGTGTCCAAAGCCAGAAATTTAAGTAGCAACCCTCGCTTAAGCATAAAAAGGCACTCATATTTAGTTAAAGGCGGGCAATTTGGTGATTTTTTCAACGAAATGATCAATTATTTATTTAAAATTTAATTTAAACTGCCTTCAGGTACATTTAAACTCCAGCAAATGTGCTCCTTTATTCTCATTCATTTACAGTACAACGATTAGAATCACTAGAAATTAATTTTCCAACAGTTAGTTTTTCAACAGCTGCAATCAGCATTTGTTCTGAACTATTTAAATAAAAACCACGTATGTAAGTCCACTCGATATCTTTAAATCACATCAAATTGGCGGGAGAATAGAAATACTATTTTTCTCATAGTTTATTGTTTTACTTTTTTACTAAAAAAAATTCCACTTAAATGTAATGGGGTCATACGTAGTCGTTCTGGTAGTTGAAATTAAAATGATTTTTGCTTTTAAATAATTTATTCCGCTTCTGCATAAATCCGTGCCTAGCCAGGTCTCAATGTATGAAGTATGCAATCGTATGAGTGTGTGCAAGTATGGGGCGAGCATTTGTTGGACGAGTTTATAAGAGCGTATTTAATGCACTTCGTTAAAGTGTGTTAGTTTGTATGTATATGTAGTAGCACAAATACGTATGGATGTGGCCTAGTAGCCCTGCAGCGAAGCACCAAGCTGGTGTTTAGAATTTCCTGACTGTATACGAACTAGTCCGAAAAAGACTAGACTTGTACCGATTACAAAATGAGTTATTCGTGCCTATTTTATTTCACTTCAACCTATTAATTTCCGTCCATTTGGGTATGTTGTAATCGATTAAGTGGCATATTCAGTTATATATTAAGTATGCAATTGAATATATCAACGCTTCGCCAACAAAAATATATTTAATATTATTGGGAAAGATAAAAATAAATATTACTTATTGCAATTGAAATCTTATACGTTTATTATTTTTTGAAAAGTTTTTATTTAATCTTTGGAATGACAGCAATTCTGCAATACAAGGTGGCGCAAAATTAATCATCCAATTTTTTTTTTAATAATTTCTGTACTACATAAAAAGAAAACAAAATAAAATAAAAAAATGATTCTGACTATGAGTGATGGAAATCTTTATTTTGAGCACTACGCGACAACTAATGGATTGTCTGTTTGTATAGTGCAGCTGTCTACTTCACAAGTGTCAAATATGACTGACGTATGACGTGATTTGCAAAAACTACAAATTTTACGATAGAGTGAATAATTTTGTGCCACCTCGTATTTATGCACATATGTATTTATTTTTCCTTCTATCAACTTTTAGTAAATGTAAGTCTAATATTAATATCAAATCTAAGGCTGTCAATTTTTCAAGCATTTTCCAAGCGAAGGTGTATGGCATATGTTTATGTGTAGAGCATAACTTAGACAGGAACTTCCAGGAATTAACATTCTGAGCGACAGCCAGGCAGTACTCAAGACCTTGTCATCCTGTGAGATTAAGTCCTCAATGGTCCTTGGGTGCATCGAGAAACAGAATCCGTCAGGAGCATACAATCGCAACTCGGTCTCAAAACACAGGGGCCTAACTGGGTACAAAGTAGCGGACCCATCTGAAGTGAGGTTGCGGCGTCGTCATTAATAAGACCCGAGACCTTCTTTGCCATGGGGCAACCCTCCACCAAAGAGGAGCTTAGGAGTGAAGAGCTTGCTCTAAGGGAGGTTTGCTGGCACCAAACTATGAGGCTACGCCAGGCAAAATCCTTACTAAGGAATACAAACAAAACAGGTTTAACAACTCGTAAATCTCCCCAACTATAAACTGACAAGGCTCACGGGCATTCTCACAGGCCATTGGACTGCGCAATCATCTGTACATCGGGATATGGTCCACTGACTCTTGTCGTTTCTGTGAACAATCCCAGGAGACTCCAATGCGCCGTCTCTTGAATGCAGCGCTGTAGCGCGGAGAAGATTGAGACATCCCGGCCATGAAAAAAGGCTCTTACGCTCAGTCCAACCCAGCTCCATTCTGAGTTTAATAAGGGAACTGGGTCTGTATGAGGTACTGTGGTGTATAGAGGGCACAAAAGTCCATGAGGTTGGAGGGAAAACCTCAAATAAATCAAAATGTTTAATTTGTTTAATTTTTTAATTACGATTTTTAATCTCAAATTAGTGGTTTTAGTCCATAATTGGACTAGTATCTTTTTTGCATATTTTGAACTAGAATGGGACGGGTTTATTTCTGATCGAAATCTGACAAACGACTACTCGTAGGGCATTGCCATGTAAAAAGTACCAGTTGCTTGTGTGGAAAAAGACAGTTACCCGAATAATTGGGTCAGCGGCGCATACTAGTTTTGATGGAGCTACTACTTTTAACTATAGGGATGTACCTGAGCCGCAATGCAAGTAAGTATGTGAGTTCAGAAATGCAGAGCATGAAATATTAACACACATACATATCTACAACATAATGAAACAGCCCACCGAACTATTGAAAAAACAATAGAAGTTACTTTATTTCACCTTCGATGGAAAACATAGACGGGTGGCACGACTAAGTGGGGAAACATAACGATAAAACAATAAAAAGGCGCTATGAAATTCTATACATCAAAGTTTTACACTCGCATATGCAAATATGCGTGCATAAAAGCAAAAATTCCTGCAGGAAAATTCATTAGTACCGAAGTGGTGCGCTTCTAGCGCGTTTATAATCATGAATAGTGCGCGTGTCTTCACTTTTTTCATAAAACCAACTGAAAACTAACGGCGATCTCCGAGAGGGTGTCACTTTTCTCGCGCGGTGTAACTTTATTGGCAGTTCGTGAGTAGAACTAATTTCGTTAAAGAAGATCTAGTTTACTCCACATACGGAACTTCAACCCAAGTTCTGAACCAAACTTGTATTCAAGAACTTATCATAGCGCTTAGCAGTACGAGCGAGTGAGAAAAGTTGCACTCGTATGCTGAGCGTTGACGCGCTATGCATTGTAGGTAGGAAGGTAGAAGTGACATTCGGTCTCTAAACCAACTCACTTAGGCTGTTACCTATCCATTGCTATACCACAGTACCAATTTACCTGTAACTCCTCGTTAAACCATTTTGTTTTACGTGTAAACCCATTGATCTGGCTGACACGTATATCCCTGAGGTCATAGGTATCACTCAAGAAGGATGAGCCGAAGTATTTAAACCTATTAGCATATCACGCGGACTCTTCCTTGCAGACTCTTCCTCTCATTCTTGCTGCTTCTGCAATAATCGAAATGAGGTAAGTTCGATCTGTGAGCATGTCGACCTAAGAGACAGTGGCCTGTGATCAAAACAACTAACATAGAGCCGTTTTGCCTTGACCGATTATATTTAGTTTGACTATCAAATACTCAGCCTTCTGCTTGTTTAGAAGGAATATGCAAGCGTCAAAGTTCCAGCTGTTCAATGGGAGATTTGTTCTTTCCAAAACAGCATCTCTTGCCCGTATAAAGAAATCAGTGCAGTTACAGCATTTGATCGTATTAGGACTGTTTTTTCATCACATTGTGCAACTTCACTGGCTTCCTTGTAGATCAAACTTTTAGTCAACATTATTGTTTATTCGCTTATCTGCAGAACTCGATGAACGAATAAGAAACAAAACAACCAGAATAGTGAAAGAACATATTAAGGGGGGTTCCTAACTAAAAAGTGAGGCAGATCCTTTCCCATAGCCAAACAAAAAGTGATTAATCAAATTAGATGTTAGCTCCTAATATCAGATCTTTTTGGTATTTTGAGATGCTATTGCGAACTTAAAAATATATTTGATAAATTTGCATAACCTCAAATACAGCTAAAAACCAGAGGGCTTACCCTTTTTTCTTTTCTTTGTTTTACTATATTAAACTTGAAAAAAGTACGGTTTGCCTGCCTTATCGCTTATACTGCGAAATGTAATTTGATGACGCTGACGCAGTGTTTCTGATTTCTTGAACTTATTCCCAAATGCTTTCTAACCATTTATTGGAACTTGTACTTAAGGTCATTTATTGGCCAGTACATATTGGAAAAAAGGGTCTTTGAGAAAACGCACAGATGTTGTTTTAAAATAAATAAAAATTATGTCAAAATTTATATTCCTACGGTTTTTACTATTTTCATTCAGAATATAGCTCTTAACAATTATATGATAATGACAGCATTCAAATGTCCACCATTTCCTTCCCCTCGAGAGGCAAACTCCGCCAAACTTTCCATTTTTGAATGCCTAATTGTTGAGAAATATCAATATCGAAATATCAATGTTGGAGGCAGTTCAGGAACGCCTTGCGCTATAGCAGCAATATTCTCACCAATACGTCCAGTTTTTGGTCTGCTAGTTCAGTATCCTCCACAGAACCAGTTTTTTTAACTTTGTTCAACAACCTTTGAACTATGGACTCATTGGGACGATGATTTTCACCAAAAAACTCACGAATTCGACAATATGTTGTTCTCAAAGATCGAGCATTTTCCAGTTCCTGTAATTTTAACACGCTACTCTATCTTGCAAAATTTTACAGCTGTCTACTTGAGAAATTTTAAAGATGACATCAGAAAAATTACCGCCGAGGAACTATTCAATACTGATATTTAGACATCTCTTTCGAGAGATCCTTTCTTTTTAAAAATCTTGCATGCGACAGTCATTCTGTGGTCAGATTAGAATGCAGCTCGAGCAAGTTTTGGTTTTGGAGATTATTCAAATTTTAGCAAAACAAAAATCACAAAAAAAATTGTTTTTTATTTTTTTTTTTGAAATTTTTTTTTTAACTAATCATTCTGTGGTCAGATTTGAATACAGCACGAGGAAGTTTCGATTTTTAAGATTATTCAAATTTTAGCAGCACAAAAATTACAAAACAAATTTTTTCTTTTTCTTCAAAAAAATTTTTTTGTTCTGAGTTTTTCTTTAAATTTTTTCAATTATACTCTATATTAAATATTAAAATAAAATTATTGAATAAAAATTAAAAAAAAAACTGATTTTTTTCCAAAAAAATGTTATTTTTGAGTTTTTTATCCAAAAAAAAAACAATATTTTTTAATTGAAATAAAATATTAAAACAAAACTTATTGAAATATTAAAAAGAAATGAGGATATCTTACTTTAAAACACCCACATCAAAACTTTTAACATTGAATAAATCTAAAATTTTTAAAACGTTTACGACATTTTTCCAGTTTACTTCTTAAAATGCTCAAGCCACCAAATGCACCAATTTCGAGAAAAATTTTTAACAATGTCTAACATATTTGGCTCACTTGATATGGAATTGCTCCTGTAATTTCAGCTTTGCTTCAAGATTAAAAACGAACTGAATTGCTGCACATGAAATTAAAAATTTCCTGCAGGGTCACTACGTGTTCACACAAATAAGTGTGTGCCTGTGCGTGAAAGGACCAGAGGCAAGTTTTAATATAAAAATCGTATGCGTGGTAATACAATATATGTGCACATATGTAACTACACAGATTTACATATACATGTGTGCATGGTGCAAATTCATAGTAGAGTACAATTATGCATGCATGTATTAGTGAATTGTATAAACACACTAACACAAGTTCACACCGGATTAGATTTGTAAGTGCTTGCAATGAAGTATGGACTCAATAGTGAGGATGTAAGTCACATAATGAATTTATTTTCCTTTCAAAACATACATACATATAAACATTTATATTCTTTCTGCCTTGATCTTGATCTACACTAGTAGATGCATACACTTATACATACATACATTTGCTTATGCATACATGCAAAAATTTCTTGGTTTGCTTTTCCTTTTTAATTATAAAATATTTAGCACAAAATTTTTAATTAACCATTTACCTTCAAAGAAATGTTCCGTTATAATTTTTTTCACATCTAACAGCATAGCATAGCAAATTATATTTACAATGTTGTTGTTGTTTGATTATTTCATTTAACTGAAATTATATGCATTATTGCATTTGATTTGTGGAAAATATAGCATAACATAACATGGCATAACAAAGCATAACATGGCATAACAAAACATAACATGGCATAACAAAACATAACATGGCATAACAAAACATAACATGGCATAAAATAACATAATTTACTAAAATCACAGCAAATAATTTTTTATGAAGTTCATATCGAGTTCAGTAGGTTTTTGCTTGTGTTTACTCAATTTTCCATTATCACTTTTGAATACTCAATATGTATCTGTTAGGGTGCATCACTGTCCACACAAAAAAAAAAAAAACAAAATACGAATTTTCCCCATTTACAACTTTTTTTTTTATTGTTTATTTCATTAAACTGAAATTATATGCATTATTGCACTTGATTTGCAGAAAATGTAACAAAACATAGCATGGCATAACAAAGCATAACATGGCATAGCATAACATATAATTTATTAAAATCACTGCAAATAAATTTTTATAAAGTTCTTTTGGAGTTTACTAGATTTTTACTTGTATTGACTCAAATTTGAATTATCACTTTTGAATATCCACTTGACTTTTCCATTAGGGTGCAGCACTCTCCGCACAAAAAACGATTTACGAATTTTCCCCATTTTCCACCGGAAATCTGTTATATTTAAGACCTCCACCAACATATTTTGGAAGTATCTTCAAAAATCGAATTTTTTATAAATAAAACTAGTTTTTAAAAACATTTTTTTCCAAAAAAATCCATTCAGAGTATAGAAGAGTGTTAAAAATCTGCATGAGAATTTCAAAAAATTGCATCAACAGAATTATAATAGTGAAATGAAAAAAATACATTTTCAATGACACATTTAAGGTCTAAATCGCTCAAGATTTGATTGAGTTATTCAAGATTTCCGTAAACCTGTCTGCCAAAAAAGTATAAAATTGCATCAAACGGAAGTTTTAAAATATATATATGAATTTTATTTTTTGGTGCAGCGCTTTAATGTACGGATTTTTTTTTTTTATTATTATTTTACATTGCGACTAGTTACAAAGAAAAATTTTATTAACGAACGAGCAATTTGTTTAGAATTTAGAAAATAAGGTATATACAACAATTAACGCTAAAGTGTGGTTAGTACATTAAGTCTTTGGGCTTTCTGCGTTTCAGTCTTCTTCTCCAATTAGCTGGATTAGCGAGAATAGTGGCCTCCGTATTGACGTGGTTTTTTCACCTTCCATCATGGGCTTTTGCTATCTTTTTTATTGTGTCTGCCACCGAGCCAATATTTAGGTCGCGTTCAAGATCGGAGCTACGGATATACCACGGAGCACCGACTGCACATTTAATAATTTTATTTTGGAGCCTTTGTATAGATTGAATGTTACTTTGGCTGGAGCAGCCCCATAACTGTGCGCCGTAGGACCATACAGGCTTCAGAATTTGTTTGTATACAAACATTTTATTATTGGTGGATAGATTCCTTTCCCATAAGCCAATACATATGTATTTCTGTATTTTAATTCCATTTCTTCTTTCTTTTTCTTTACATGGGCTTTCCATCTTAGCTTGGCGTCTAGAGTCATGCCCAGATACTTTGCAGTATTTGAGTATGGAACCTGTCTATCATTTAAATATATTGGAACATATTTGATTTTGTTTTTGGTGAAATTCATATGCACAGACTTGCATTCATTTAATTTAATGACGTACATTTTACGTATGACTACAATTATTGAATACCAAAAGATTTTTTTTAACAAAAGTATTTAAAATATCTATGTACATATAAATATTCATAAATTAATGATAACTATCACGAGTGTGCATTATAATCCAGAGTTATTCACAAACCACAAAAAAATAGAAATAAATAAACGAAATCGACTATCAACTTACAAAAGATCAAAAGAGTTCCATAATTATTGCTCCAACTTATGATAGGGAACAAAAGCGCGACTCTGACTTCAAGCAAGATTTCAATAGCGCACCATTCATTCGGTAAAAATTTATGGAAGATAATTCAAAACGAATTTTTTGTATTTAAAACACAAATAACACAGCAAAAATGCAGTGCAACAATTTTAAATTTATTGATTGAAAGCGAAAAGCGACCATTTTACTCTAAGAGTACATTGTGAGCAAACCATTTTTGTAGAAAAAAGTTATAATCCAATATGTCTAAGTTTTTGTTTTTATAGTGGGTCAAAGTTTTCCAAATTTTTTCAAAAGTACAAATCTTTATAAAAGTAGAATAATCCAATTTCTGATACAAAATATTGCCAATATTCTATGGTAGAAATTCTCGACAATCATTTTTGTCGCACATTTTAACCAAATATCATCTCTGCTACGAGTCAATATGATTCTTCAAAAACTTAAAAATTACAAGGAAAATATTTGTCAGAAAATTTCAGTAGGGGTTACCAAGGAAAAAGTCGTTAGTATAATATAATAATTTATTGACAGAAATACTCGTCTAGATGTATGAAGTTATATGGAGGTAAGGTTAGGTTAGGTTATAACGGTTGCCCAGAAAGTGGGCCCACTTGGACAATGAAGTTTAGTTCAACCTTTATGATACCATTGCAAGGGGAAAATAGGTCAAGAAAATCGATAGAACGAAAGGAGAGCGGTGGGAGGGGTTGAGCATTTGTGAATTACGAGCGGTGGCTTATTTGGGGCTGTGTTAGCCGCTTTATGCTGCTGATGAAGTTCATCAGATTTTTGATATCAAGACCTATGTCAGCAGGCTTGTAAAAGAATTGAGAACCAAGAAGCTTAAATCGTAGTCCCGCGAGAGCGGGCAGCGAAGGACCAGGTGCTGAGATGATTCCACTTCATCCTCCATACAGCTGACGTAAAAAGAACACGAAGTAATTCTGAGTCTCAGAGCATCTATACCCCGCGGATAGTGCCCCGTGAGGACGCCCACAAAATTTGAGAGCTGATTTTTTTTATCTTCAAAATAGCCCTTGAACGTCTCCGATTCACACGTGGTCAGAAGGATTTCGCGACCTTACACGTTCGTGTACTTGCCCAACGCACGCTGAGTTGGCGCAAAGCCCTTCCTTTCAGGAGTAGAGCACAGATTGTCAAGGGGATCCCGGGCACACTACCCCACAGGTCACTGATTATGTCCAAGAATTCTGATGCAATCGAAAGTGAAAAAAGGCATTATCTGACCAGTTTTGAGTGCACCTTAATAGAGGCCAAGGCACTAATAGCCGCTTGGCTATCGGAGTAAATATTTACCTTTTTAAAAGTTATTAGTTTCAAAGTTTCTAAGGATCCTTGAGCGTTCGTATGTGAGGTCAGGCCTGAAGCCCGAACCTCTAAGTTTGATTGCAGTACGTGCAGCAGCAGTTTTGCTCGCGATGTCTACATTGTATGGAGATCTTGTCTGGTGAAATTTGCTTGAGAAGACGACGTCGGTTAAGAAGTTGGGATACCCCAAAAGTTTGCCTCTATTGGATTCAGTGGAAGGCTTTGGGCCATTCCCACTTTAGCGTTTACCGCAATGCTAAATATGGTACCCGTGGACGTCGCAAGCGAAACTTCTACTGTACCTTCCGAAATCATATTGAGAAGCTCGGGCTACAGGCTAGGCTGAAGCTACGGACACTGCAGAATCTTTAAAAACTTTGAGTTAATTTTTTTTTTTCAAGGGAAACGTGGACGGCGTACAGCATTTGGAGACAGTTCTTGGTGAACCTGTTCTTAGATGGCTCGAATTTGGAAGGAAAGCTTAGCGAAGAAGTATTCTGCGAGGAGATGTCCAACGAACTTATTTCACAAATTTTAACAGATCACTGTAGTAAGTTCCAACCGGAGGAAGCCACAGTCAAGGAAGCAGTTCATTCGTTGCTTACTTGTGTGCCAATTGCCAATGAAGTAAACATATTCTCCGACAACCAAGTGGCAATTAAGGCTCTGTACTCAATGTTGGTGCGAGAGAGACTAGTCGGGGAATGCCTAACTTTTCTCATAACTGCATTCGAATTCTTTAAAACTAGACTCATTTGGTCACAGTAGCATTGGGGGGAAACTACTAGAGGGTTAATCTAGATAAACAGAAAAATTGCCAGTTGCCTTCTTCACGAAATGAGAGGATTGAGGTGGCGTTGAGCGAGCGTTGAGTGAATGCACAAACTTGCGAGATCCTTTTGATAAAAGATGGATGGGAAGCGGTGAAGGAAACTTTTAAAACTATTAAAGCCTTTTATAAGTTCCCATCGTTTGGCGAGGGCACAAAGGGCCTTAATATATAATTGGCGCTAACACTCTTTTTGTGCCCTTCTATTTGTGGTGTGCGTTCCACAAATGGAGAGACCTACAGTTTTAAACCGACTCCGTACGCCAGGTATTTTTATAAGGAACTTTTTCATGGAAAAAATACACTCGGAGCCTGCCGAGCGGCGAATGCTATTATTCTTCATTTTGGTGTTTTACCGAGATTTGAACCTACGTTCTCTCGGAATCCCGAATGGTAGTCACGCACCAATCCATCAGGCTACGGCGGTCACCTCGCCTTAGCTCGCGTATTTTGTGGAAAGTTTTGTCAGACATTCTTTGTTAGGTATCCACACCGTGAGACTCGGCATCACTTCGAGACTTTTTGCAGCAGCCACGTGAAGAATGAGATGGAATCTCTCGCTGGGGTGAAATTTTGGTTTTCATTTTTTGTTACACCTGCTGATATAGCAGAATGAATCCAACGAAGAATCTGTCTTGCCAACAAGTGCTACTTTGGATTAGGAACAAAACTAGCACTGTACAAGTCTCTCATCATGCCTATCCTAACGTATGGCGCAGAAGCTTGGACGATGACAATATCTGATGAAGCGTCGCTTAGAGTGTTTGAGAGAAAGATTTTGCGAAAGATTTTTGGAACTTTGGACGTTGGCGACGGCGAGTTTTACGGCGACATAGACATAGAGCAGCGAATAAAGATCCAGCGGCTACGTTGGCTGGGTCAAGTCGTCGGAATGGAAACAAACATACTTGCGCATTGGTAAGAGTAAAGCGAAGTGAAAGCCAAAATCTTGGCTAAGATTTGAGTAAAAATTGAATTTAATAGAGATTTGCATTCTGATAATTGCAGTCCAACTGTGCAAGATAAATTTTCTAAATTGACTGCCCAAAAAATTAATAGAAAAATTTCCAAAATATTTCTTGAAACAAAATGAACAAAAAAGTGCATACCTTTTCCATTCGCCATGTCTAATTAAAGCATTGGAACTGATTTTAAATCATTCGTTTAAAAGCCAACACAAATAAGCAAAATCGCATTACATACTTAGTTATTTAAAATATTAAAAGCGTGAGCTTCTTATGGGTGCCCTAATGAGTATTAATGGGAAAATAAACTTATTTGTACAAATTTTTATTTCTCTGTTTAATATTTCCGTGTGTCGAAAAAACAAAATGAAAAAGCAACAATAGACTTAAAACCACAACTAAAATTGGATGTGGTCGGCAGCCTTTTGTTGAAAAAGTCCAACATTTACAAACACAGATACAAAGGCGTGCCGTGCGGGCGTTGAAGGTGCAGATGTATGTAGGTCGCAGAACGGCGGCTAACGACAACTAAATTTGGTTGTTGGCCTGCTTAAAAGTGCATAGAATGTTGAATATGCTCTTAAAAATGCAAATGACTTTATGCCCCAGCATTAATGACACTTTAAATGTCTTTTGATCCATTTCATAAATTTTCTTTTCTCATTCCTAACTTTCCACTTTTAAACTTTAGGTTTATGGCAAGTGGACTTTTGCTTACATATGTTTGGATGTATGTATGACACTTAGTAGGGCCAACCGAATGGCATTAGTTCGATTGTGCGGCCTGACAAGTCAAGACTGTGCAGCATTGGTGCTATCACTCTCAGATACTCAATTCGGCTGCGCCACTTTGCTGTAACCCCGCGCCGCTGGTCGCCCCCTAACACTTTCGGTGTCGTGCAACGCAGAATTGGGTTAAGCTACACGTGGGCGGAATAGGCAGCGCCCAAAATGTGAGGGAGTTTGTCATTGCAGTTGATGATAATTTGTTGCGGCAGCTAAAGGCGAAACGCGTGTCTTATTCAAATTTGCCGGCATTTTGGCGCATCGCCGCACTTAAAGAGCTTAGCAATTTGCCTGTTTCACGGTGTGAGGGGAATGTCAAATTAATTAAAATCGTAAAAATGTCAACCTTCAACGATAACCATGCGTGATAAATTCGGTTTAAGAAGTTAAAAAGGTGAAAATTTTGTAGTGACTATGAGCAAGTAAATAAATTAGACACAGAAATTGGGAGAAATGAAAGATATAAGAAATAGTGTCAATTAAGTCATTAAAACGAAAATACGAAGGTATTGAAAGGCTCGCTAGTAAATGAGTTTATAAACATTCGTGCTGATGGCTGATTTTTATAGTTTATGGAAAATGTTTGCAAGACGTATTGGAGAGCAAACCAGTATAAATGTATATGTGTGTCTATAAGGCGGGGTGGGGGTCTCCATCAGAAATACAAAATTTATTATATTTTAAGGCTCTAGGCAAAAAATTTCGGAAAT
>JAYXIM010051679.1:0-51662 GCA_037575425.1 Anastrepha fraterculus | reverse complement strand
TATATTTCTATATCCTCAAAATATTCCACAGAATACTCCAATTAGCACAGGATGTTTTGAATTTTTCAAGTCAAATTTGTTTCTACATAATTTGCACAAACTTAAAAAGCAGGCGTCCTATAAGCCAAAATATGTCAAAATATCTTAAAATTAATTTCCAAACTGAAAAAAATTAAAAATTACCTTAAGTGAAGGTTGTTTTATAATAAAACTCAATTAAGATTATCAATTTAAATTATTTCTATTAAAAATTTTTAATCATATTAGAATTAAGAATATTAAACAAAAAATTCTGTTTGTGTGTATGTTTGTTTATGTCCCAAACTCCATTAAGCAGAATAACTAGCAGGCAAAGCCAAGCTGAAAAATATTTGCTCTCTAATTTCTATACCTGTTGATATGTTGCTGTTATTATTGTGCTACTTATTACTATTACGTACATACACAAGGAGGTGGAAAATTAATCACCCTATCGGCAGATTTATAATTTTTAATGGAATCTGAACGCGTAAAGGTCAAGATAAATATTTTGATCACTCAAACTTATTTTCTTATTTAGTAAAAAAGATATTCAAAAACAAAATTGATGATTAATTTTGCGCTACCTAGTATACTTTTCCTTACCGGCAGAGCAGCGCATGCAGGGTATTTGGTACTCTAGCATTTCTGTCCACATATACATGCATAGCGCCCATTTGCTGCCGGAGTGAACTGGCATTTACCACAAGCTCTTCTTTTATGGCGGCTGTATCTGTTAAAAGTAACTCATTAGATGGAAACGTGTATTTAAATATGTTAAATATAAACGCAGAGAGCCATATCAGGTGAATGGTGCGTTATCATGGTGCAAAGTCCATGAGTTGTTATCACACAAATCTTTTCTTTTTTGGCAAATCACTTCACATAAACGACACATAACACCCAAATCATAGTCCTTAGTAACTGTCTGATCACGCAATGGAGCAATTCAGAATACATGCAGGGAGGTTTGACAGATATTTTCTTTACCGATGGGTACCGATGGTGCTTAAACGATAGTGATAAGTATCACTATGCTATGGGGAGAATAGCAACTGTTTTCCAAACAGAAGTTTTTGCCATCCTAAAAGTAGCCGAATCGATAATCGAGAGGAGATGGAGCGGGAAACAGATTGGAGTCTTCAGTGACAGTCAGGCTGCATTGAAGGCCCTGGAGAACGCGAAGCAAACCTCAAGGATTGTTCAAGAATGTAAGAACAAGCTTAATTTTGTCGCAAGACAAAACAGGCTTTTACTTATATGGGTTTCGGGACACTCCGTTGTTCAAGGAAACGAAATTGCCGACGAATTGGCCAACCGTGGATCAGAGGTGCGCCCACAGGGGCCAGAGCCAATAATCGGGGTCAGTTCCGCAGGAATCAACAATTGGATCAACGATTATGTAGGCAATCTAATAATAAAGAGCGATGGTCCGGTCTAGAACGCTGCAGAACTGCAAAGTGTTTTGTGACAAGTCCGAACAGAAAACTGTCAAACTGTCTACTAAAACTTAGAAGGAAAGCCATTCGGTTGATGGTCGGCATCATTACAGGACACAACCAATGGGGTCAGCATATGACCACCATTGGAATCATCGAGGACCCGGTATGCCTGTCATGCTTGGAGGAGGCGGATAGCACTGAGCACTTGCTCTGTGAGTGTCCTGCCTTTGCTAGAGCAACGCTACGGGTATTGGGTTCCGATGTCATGAGAATGAGTAATATTCGATCTCTAAAACTGGAGGATATTTACAGATTTGCCAAAGAATCTGGAAAATTCTCACAGGACTAACTATCTCTATCTCTGTCTCTGTTCTTTCCTATCTCTTTCTCTGATACCTTTCTCCTTCCCTCCTCGACTATCTGCCCCCTTTCCAGAGCTTTAAATACAATGGGCTCTTAAGCCTGAGTGTTTTAGGAGCCACCAAATATCCTGGTGCTCCTTGGCTGGACCTTTTCAAATTTCAACTGTCTGATCTTCAGGCAAAAATTCATTGTGTGCAATACCGTTATAAAAACCGTGAGCATATATTTATTTTTTGACTCAAAATGACGTGGTTGCTTTGGTCTTACTTCATTTGGGGCCCTCCCTTGAATCCCCTGATATTTGGATTGTGTGCCGTACTCATAGATCCACGTCTCGTCCCAAGTAGCGATGTGTTTGTCGAATTCTGGTCAAGTATTAGACGATATCAACAACGATGTGTAGTCAAATTTGGCTAAAATTTTGATGTGTTCACAAGTTCATAAAATCAAATCAAATCAGAATTAGAGCAACAGCTTATTTTCCAAAAGAGTCACATTAAGTCAAATAAGAACCATTCGCCAACTTTAAAGTATGAACGCTTCTGAGCTTGGAGTTACGCTTAACCCTTTTAACCCAGAATAAGTACTTCATATTTGATCAAATCTTGTCCTAATTTAGCTTATAAGGCTTAACAAAATCAGCCCTCAGTTATTAGCTGTTGGATCTAAATCTCATGCGCCTTAGTTTCATATTTCTACTCTAATGAGCATTTTCTGACAAAACATACATTGCTTGACCTACAAACTAATCTCTTTTACAATGCATGTGTGAGTAATCGATAATTTTGTTGTTCCTCATACACATGCTCGTAATTTCAATGAAACTAAAGCCCAGAGAAACATGAGCCAAAATCAGAGCTTAACTTATCATCTCATCCATAGTTTCATATGGACTCGCAATAACACAAATCTATAATACATATAAACAAATACATAATATCCAAACATATCCAAACATATACTCGTCTGCGCTTGACTGCTTGCTGTACTAAAACTATACACACCGCGCGCACACACACACTTATGAATCATGCCTGGCACATGCAAGGCAGTCAACTAGTCACTGGTGAGCGAAAAGTTAAAGGGGAAGACAGCTCAGTTTTTGCGTGTGGCGAATAAATAAATATGGATTAAAGCTTTGATAATACTATGGTAGTAAATATATTTGCTTTGCTTTTGGTTTTTTTTTTTTTTTGCCTTTTTGTGCAATCAAAAGCATGTCTGTAATAAGAAAACAACTAAAAAGAAAGTTCAAAACACGCTAAAGTATAAGCAAGCAGGGATAACTATGCAGGTATTTGAACTCATATATCTACTACGTATACAATTATCTGTAAGAAATACCATGTAGATATTATAAGCGAGCAACGGTGCAGATAGCGTGCAGACATGCCCGGTTTAACAAGAATTCGAGCTCAAGAAGAAGAAAACTGAAAGTGGGCTAAGGCAGATTTAAGTTGTCTTGAAAGTAACAAAACTATTTAAAAATGCGTATTTGTGCGTGCACGTGTGAATGTGTGTGTGTTTGAATTGCCACGCTTGATGGCACATACGCATACGCATTTATCAAAAACTTTGTACCGCCATGCGCCAAGTGCAAAAATTTGTACGTAATAACGTAAATTATATCTGTATCCTTGATAGAGACTACAAAACTTTAGATTGGCACAAGGGAGAAGCAAACAAGAAGCTCCAAATGAAAGTAAAACACAAACTGAAAAAAGGAAACAAGGGAAAAGGGAAAAATAAAAACATGTTAAAAGAAAATTGTCTAACTTTTTAGATACTTTTTTTTAGTTTCTTTTATTTTACTTCACTTTTATCTTTCTTCGCCAAATTGCGATGGGAATCTCAGTAGTTGAGTACAAGTTAAGCAAGCAAAGAAAAAAACTAGACTGGTACATGAGCAAAGTGAATGTGATATGTGTTCCAAGTTCATTTATATATGCCAAAGAAAATCGCAAACGCTTCGCATGCCTCTACGTGTAAGGGGTGCTTTAAAAGTATTCACATTTTGTTTAACAAAGTTTCTTTTGATAGCCAATTTCTTTTTCATCATTTTGTTAACTACTGTAGTTTTAGTAGCTTGTGCGTGAGCAACATTCGGTAGGTCAGGGTTCCAAGCCCACAGTGAAAATGAAATATACATTATACGAAAAATACTTTTTTAAAAGCGGTCGCACCTCGAATAGTACTGGCAAGTAACTAACCGCTCACAAAAATTATAATTGTAAGTTACTCCATTGATAGGGCAATATCAGACAAAAACCAAAGAAAAAGTTGGGTTCAACTCCTAACAAGGTGTGTACGTGCATTTGCAAGTTGTATTTATGCATACAAGGTGGCGTCAAATTATTCACCCTATCGGAATATTTACAATTTTTGCAATTGGCGTCATACGTCAATCATATTTGATACTTGCGAACTATACAGGTGCAGTGTACAAGCAGACGAGCAATGGAGCACTTAAAAGTCATATAAATATTTCCCTCACTCAAAATGAATATTTTTTATTGAATGAAAAAGTTATCTACCTTGTATATAATACTAGCTGACCCGACGAACTTGGTTCCGCCTTATAAATATAATTGGCGCGTACACCCTTTCTGGGTGTTTGGCCGAGCACCTCCTCCTATTCGTGGCGTGCGTTTTGATGTTGTTCCACAAATGGCGGGATCTTCAGTTTCAAGCCGAGGAGCTTTTTCATGACCACAAACTTTCAAGAATTGGGCTTGTGATTTGTTAATGGTCATGGCGAATGCAAGGTGGATCGGAAACTGAAGTTTCTTAAACTCAAACGGCATATCGGTTGGGATCATCGGGAACCCCGGAATGAGAACTTCCTCACCTTCAAAGTATCGTCATGTAAATCTCATTGCTCATCAATTTACTTACCACCAAAAGCGTACCGTTGCACAGTTTTGGTTGTTTTATGTTTCGAAGGATGATTACTACGGAGCCAACCCTTTGGGCGTAAATTGTGCGGTGGTAAGCCAGGCACATCCAATCAGTTTAAAAATTCAATGGATGGTTGGTGGATAGTTACACAATCAATAGATTTAAAAATTATATCAGGAGGATTAAATCCATAAAACTTTTGGGGTAATTTTTGCCTATTTTTGAAAGATATGTTAAAGATAACTAGAATAACTCAGCCACACCTTAACCGATTGAGACTCAATGGATGTCGTTGGTATTTTATCACCCTTTTAATTTCTTGGAAAATTAATATGTTGGCGCAATATCTTCATTTAATTCATTTGATAAAATTTAAAATTTTTTTATTCTGACCTTTTATACTTAAACTCATATATTATTTAATAAGATATTTTGGAGAAAATATTTTTAAAATCTAATCTTATTTATAACACTCGATATTCTCAGGTACTTTTAAATCGAATCGAAAATTTTGGGTAAGCCATAGTAATTTTGTGGTATGATTTGGGGGAACTATTAAATAGAATACACTTCATAAGCCTGATGAGAAAATAGTACCTACGAATTTTTGTATATAGAAAGTGATGCATCCTAATTTATGTATAAGTATATTAGTAACTGCAAAAGAGGAAAGCAAATTTTCAAATAAAGTTAAGTATTTAATTATATATTGATATACACCTATTTCCAAAATAATAGCAGCGCGACACATTACAAAGTTTGGACTACTTTTATTTCATTTTTTTTTAAATTATTATTAAAAAAATGGTTCATATTACAACAAAAATCAAATAAGTTAAGGTTTCACACTTCTTGCAAATTAAAAAAAAAATTAATTAAACAGAATTTTGAGAAAAATTTCAAGTAAGCACTTTTATAGCCCATTGAATTTGGGCATAATAAAGCACCAGTTTAAAGTAACTCAAAATTTTCATTGCTAATTTTCTTTGATTTTTTATTTTAATTTTTATTAATAAGACGCATTTACATCGAATTCAAATGGATTAGAGTGTCTTAATACATCACTTAAAAGGGGTCTTTCAAAATACGCGCCTAGATGTTGTATTAAAAAGAAGAAAAAATTTAGATGCATTCAGATTTCACTACTTTTATTCAAAATACGGCTCTCAATAATTATATGCGAAAAATTATAACATTTAAATGTTCACGTCCAAAAGTAAAATCCGCCGAAAATTCGATTCATGAATGCCTAGTTAGTGAGAACTTCGAGATATCGGTGTTGAATATTGTTCAGCAACACAGTTCCTTGAAATTCTTTCACCAACCTTCGAATGTCTACTCATTCGGGCGATTATTTCCACCAAAACAAATTACGAATTTTGCAATGTGTTATTTATAGAGAACGACCATTTTCATAATAACTTTAAATTACATTAGCACGTTGCTTTATCGTGCAAAACTTTACATCTGTCTACTTGAAAAATGCTACAAAACACAGAAGGTACCGTCTAGGAGTTATTCACTACTGCCATCTAGGCGTCACTTTTGAAAACCCTTTATTTGCAAAATTTTTCAATACCTCGTAAATGAGGTTTTGTAAATTTATTTTAATTTTAATTTATTTTTAAATCATTTTTAATCAGATTTTTAATCATTTTTAGTACCAGCTTGATGAAGCTTTAAATTCATTCCCTATTTCTAAGCTAGAAACCAGGTGCGAAATACGATTAAATAAACTACAGTTTTTCTTAAAGCTCAATTAAACAAATTTAGATGTGGCTTTATTTTGAGAAAGATTTTGCGTCATCGCATTGATAATTAACGCAATATTAAAAAGACGTGCCGAATTTCAGATCAAAATTTGCTTTGAGTGCTGAAATAATGAAAGCAAACGTTTTCTTGTAAAACTTATTTTTTCTCTCCCATCTTTTTGTGATTTCGACTCGTTGCACTCTCAATCGAAAATAGTAAGGATATAAGTAGAAGTTTTGTTTATTTCTAGAGTTATAAAAACAGGGTTAGTGTCCAATACTCAGCTCTCGGTTGATTATCTGTCGGTCTCTCTCATGCTGTCCTTAACTCTAACGTTACACTCGCACTACAACTCACGTTACACATAAGTCGTGCGGAACATCTTTTAGCGAACACTCCAAGAGCCACCTCATTGGATATTTTCAATTCTTATATGACATAACTTCAAGGTTTCAAGGCTGCAATGCCATAAAGTAGGACAGAAATTATGAGATATGCAGAGAACGTTTGTTTTGTATGTATGTCGACGGAAATATTTTATTGTTATTTTGCTTACTCAGTGTAAAGTAGCACCAGCTGTCAAGAGGATTCGTTCGCTTGAACGAGCAGTGTGTAATACCGAAAATATTATGGCGCTAGTATAAATGTGATACGAGTAACATTCTTCCGCAGCTGTCGTTAATGGCACGAGTCAACATACAATAACTATTCACACCTTTTATATTTATAATTTTCGTTCTAGTAAATAAAAGAAAGAAAATACAACTCAGCTATCAAAACATGTAATAGTGAAGATACACGAATTGGTGAATGAAAGCGTGTACAGCTTCAAATGTATTACGTCAAATTGCTGTTAAATAAGTATCAAAATAAAAGTAAGTATATTTGCTCACAGCTTAATAGGTTCGAATACCAACTATATTTCACCCATGTGAAGGGCGAATATTTGCAAGCGTAGGTGAATATTCGCTACTCGGCAATACCAAACGATTTTGGCTTAGTGTTGAACACATTAAGCCATACTTATACAACATAAATGTGTGTGTATTATGCAGTACACATATTGTATATGTACATGCTCTTTTATGTAGATGTATGAGAAAAAAAATAAACAATACGTTTACTACCAACATACAGAATAATGAATACTGAGTAGACAAATGAATTTACAGTTCGCTGGTCATGTGAGTCGCAGCCAACCTGGCTAAAGGATTACAAAGGTTTCATGGGAAAGTTAAGCTACGCCATATCTAACTGGTGCATTACGAGCACTAAGCTATAACTCGGCAGATGGGTATTGGAACGAAGTTGATTGGTTCGTTTGTTGTTCACTTGATTACCTCATAAAGCCTCCAATATTCATAGTCGGGTAAATATGATGTTACCATCTCTTCACATAGTCATGCGCATATCCATACATACATATATACATGTATACTGCGGTTTTATGTATGAATGTAGAGCATATTGGCTAAAGCTATGTGGGGGTATTCATAAGAAGTAAGCAAAAGAGTTTCGATGTGCATGTGAGCATTAGTGGCCAAAATTAGCGCGGCTGATGTATTTATAAATATTTAAGTCAACATAAAATTGGGTTAAAATTAAAAAAAAATGCTTACACATCACACTTTTTTTTTTTGTATTGTATTAACATTGATGAGTTTCAAGAAATTTTAGAGAAATATTTATGAGAAAATAAATTATTTTCCTTGAAAGCAGCCAAAAACCGGACCAGAGAAACATTGGTTAAAAAATTGATAGGTGTAAGAAGTGTAGGCTATTTTCAATTAACTAACAAAGTAATAGGATTTTTAGGATTTGTTTGTATGCATCTTATACAACTAAATAAATAAATAAATAATAAAATAAACTTAATTCAATATGACATAACAATATTCATTAAATCACGAGGAAATTAAAAAATTTCTGGCTGAGGTCGATGACATTATTGGATCGGATGAGGATGTTGATGCTATTGACGAACCTGTGTCTGACTTGGGAGAGCTAAGTGAAGGTCAAAATTTTTCCGAAGTCTTTTCTTCAGAGGAAGACGAAAGCCCGTCAAATATTCATCCAAATATCCAAAAATATCGTGGACTTACTAGCAGTTTTCAAACTGAATGTATAATTGTAGAAGCTGTTCAGTGGACCAACGTTGAAATCAACAAATGCTCGTGTTATAATACCACTGATGCAGCTCAAGTAGAATAAGCAAACGGTGAGCAAATTGAAGCTTTGGTTGGTATGTTAGTCCTAACAGCTGGAGGTGTGCCGCCGACGCCGCGGCGGCTATTTGGTCAATATTTTGTTCTATGCGTAATTGAGCCATACCAATATTATCATAATAAAGAGAAATGACAATAGTTTCTTAAAAAAATTGTATTTTATTCAAAATCAACACCGGCCCTTGAAACTTTACCACCCTTTATAATAAACCAAAGCCAAAAACCAACAAATGCAAATAGTTCATTTACTTATGATTAACATTATTTAACAGCGTTTTTAAATTATTTTAATACAAATTTAAATTTTTACAAGTTTGCTTTGTTAAAGAATTCATAAGGTACCGTTTGACAACACTGTGTCGCGAGGGAGCAATCAGCTGACTCGATTGTACGGGATACTAAATTGTTTTTATTTACACAAGTATACTTAACCGTCGTAACGACGCGATGGTGCGTTTTCATTTACATGGCGTCCTCAGAAATTTGATCGTGTTGATTACGTTTACATTGGTGAGTGCGGGCACCACATTTCAAATTTCTCTTTACTTCGAGCTTTGTTACTAAATTAAAATGCTAGTGTCAGTTCATTTGTATAATGAAAAAGCTATTAGAATGAAAAATTTTAAATCGTAGATTACTGAGAAAAAGTGAAAATAATTTCATAGACTACTAGCCTCATATATTGCGTAGTCGAAAAAGTCTTTTCGTATTTCTAATCAAACTTCAACTCATTTTTTTATATTTATAATGAACTTTATTAAACCAAATATGTACCATTTTGGTCGACCACCTTTTGCCATTTTTCTTCTAGAGACATTATTCCATCAGTATAAAACTTTTGTGGTTTCTCGGCGAAAAACTGCGACAAGTAATTTTCACAGGCTTCTCTTGAAGCCAACTTTACTCCATTAAGGGAGTTCTGCATTGACCGAAACAAATGGTAGTCCGATGGTGTAAGGTCAGGGCTATATGGTGGATGCATCAAAACTTCCCAGCCAAGCTCTCCCAGTTTTTTCCGAGTCATCAAAGATGTGTGTGGCCTAGCGTTGTCCTGATGGAAGACGACGCCCTTTCTGCTGATCAGTTCTGGCCGTTTTCTTTCGATTGCTTGCTTCAATCTCATCAGTTGTTGACAGTAAAGTGTAAAATCAATCGTTCGAGCAGCTCTTAGTGGATGATTCCTTTCCAATCCCAGCAAACACACAGCATAACCTTTCGAGGCGTCAATCCTGGCTTTACGACCATTTGTTGAACTTCACCACCCTTGCACCATGATCTTTTTCGCACATTATTGTCGTATTTGATCCACTTTTCGTCTCCTGTTACCATTCGCTTCAGAAATGGTTCGATTTCATTTCGTTTCAGCAAAGAATCGCAGATGTTAATTCGGTTCATTAAATTTTTCACAGACAATTCATATGGTACCCAAACATCGAGCTTCTTTTTGTAACCAGCCTTTTTTAAATGGTTCAAAACCATTCGATGATGAATATTTAGTGCCTTGGCGATATCGTGGCAGCTTATGTGACGGTCCTGGTCAATCTTTTCCATAATTTCATCAACTTTTTCAACGATAGGTCGACCGGAGCGAAGTGCATCTTTCACGTCGAAATTTCCAGAACGGAAGCGAGCGAACCATTGTTGTGCTACACGAACTGATACAGCATCGTCTCCGTAAACTTCACAAATTTCATTCGTGGCTTGCGTGGCATTCTTCCCTTTTTTATACAAAAGTTTCAAAATATAGCGAATTTCTTCATTATTTTCACTCATTTTTGAACAACTATAACTTTTTTCAATTTTGATTCCATTTTTCACAAATACTTATAATAAAATTGTTAAGAGCCCTATTTTGAACAAAAATAGTGAAACCAGAAAGATTCTAAATTTGTTGATTCTAAATTTTGAAAAATCATCGAGGCCCGGAATTTGAAGAAGTGTTTGTTCGAGCTTCTCCTCCAATTTGTGGCGTGCGTCTTTATGTTGTTCCACAAATGGAGGGGCCTACAGCTTTAAATCGATTCGAACGGCAGATACTATATTTACATATATCATATAGTAAATAATACCAGTTTATTTAGTTAAGAATTAGTACCATGGTCATGTTTAAACTTTTTCTGAAATTTTTATTGAAGATGTTTATATTTTTCCTTAAAGTTCTGAGTAAAGATTTTAAAGTTTATCGGTTTGAGTTTTATTCCATAAAATGCTTATTAAGTTATAAAAAAATAGAAATAAAATTCAATACTTGAGTGATATTATATCTGTTTCATGTGCCACTCGTATTGGTGAGGATATATGTTATCCACTAAATTGTCAAGAAAATGAAAGGCTAGGTATGCAACATTTATAGTTTAAAGTGCAGAAAATTTGGTTTTCGTCTCATGGTGTTTCGGTTTGCTACCCAAATATCAATAAATGAACAACCAATTCCGGTACCAATATTTGGAAACATTTTCGGTTGGGAACTGAAATAGACACGAAGCTAGGCTAGTAGCAGCATCAATTGAAATAATCCCATTGCCAATATCTAATACTTACATATATAGAAAAAGTGTCCGCCAATTTATAATTTTTTAACGCCATTCGTATTTTCGTTGTTAACCTGAGAGTTATCATATTACCCTACAAATTCTATGCCTCTAAAGAAGCTTTTACTTTATCAGCAGCATCTGACTTACAGCATCTGGCGAAAATTGCCGTACCTCAAACGCCATTCCGAATGTTGGGCAAATTTTCCCACGTTCTATCGAGTATATCTTATGGGGGTGCACACGCCATTGGCACATTAAATCCAATTGATTGCCTTGTAATTATGTAGCACTTTTGTCGTTCTTGATTTCGTGGTAATGTTGTAGGCTGCGGTTTTTCTCTCGTTTGCAAATTCAGTAGGAGTAGCTGTTTCGCTGTCTTCTAACAATAAAGCAGCAATCCTAAATGATTCAACAATCAGCGCAATTTGACTTCGTGCGTAAATCAAAGCTAGAATCAATGAAATTAAAAAGCTTTTTGCCAATTTGCTAGGTATCATAAAACGAGAAAGAAGATTCCTTCGCAGCCGTCATTGATTGCTTTCATCAATGTTTTGTAAGCGGTTTTCTGCTGCTAATTTTAAATTGGCACGTTTTCTTCATGCAGATGAGCACAAAACATGTCAGTATCATTTCCGCTCTGAATCGAAATATCGATGGACTGCTTGGGGCGATTCGACGGTGGCTTTCATAATTCATGTAATCTCTTAACGGACATCATCAAGTACAAATCCTCTATAGAAATCAACACAACGTTGTACGAGGTGTATACAAAAAGTATCGCGAATTTTGTGTTTTTTTCAAAAATTATTTTTTTATTCGTTAATATCTATTTTGTCCTCTTCAAAGTAATCCCCATGAGATATTATGCACTTGTGCAAACGCTTTTCCAATCTTCGAAGCATAAAAAAAAATATTTTTTTTTTTATCTTGTTCAGCTCCTCCTTCGATGCCGTCTTTATCTCGTCAATCGTAGCGTAGCGTCATCCTTTCATGGGCCTCGTCAGTTTCGGGAACAAGAAAAAATCACAAGGGGCCAAATCTGGGGAATACGGGGGCTGTGGCATCATTAGTGAATTGTTTTTGGCCAATAAGTCGCGCACAAGCAACGGTGTGTGAGCAGGGGCGTTATCGTGTTGCAAGAGCCAATTTTTGTCTTCCACAAACTCGGGCGTTTCTGGCGGATTGCTTTGCGCAAATTGTGCATAACTTGCAGGTAATATTCCTTATTGACCGTTTCACCCTGTGGCAAGAACTCATGATGCACAATGCCCCTCCAATCGAAGAAAACGGTAAGCAAAACTTTCGCGCTCTATTCGGTCTTGGTTCGTTGAGATGATTGAGCTTTGGTTTCCACGTCATAACCATAAACCCACGATTCGTCACCAGTTATGACCCTCTGGAGCAAATTTCGGTTGTCGCGGGCAGAGTCCAACATCTCATTAGGAATGTTCATGCGATGCTGATTTTGGTCGAAATTGTGCAGTTTTGGTACGAATTTTGCGGCGACACGTCTTATGCCCAAATCATTGAAAAAATCGAATGGCACGAGCCAATCGATATGTCTAGGTCTTCAGAAACTTCTCTAACGGTAATTCGACGATTGACCAATACCATTTTCTTCCCTTCATCAATTTCTTGGTCTGTTGTTGAAGTGATCGGGCGTCCGGCACGCTTTTCGTCGTTCACATCTTCTCGGCCTTCTGAGAACATTTTTTACCACCGAGAAACGTTGATTTGGTCCAAAGTAGCTTCTGTGTATGACACAGTCAAAATTCGGAATGCATCCGCGTACTTAATTTCGTTTTTCACACAAAATTTGATTTCGAATATACATAACCTGCGAAAATTCAAAATTCGCGATACTTTTTGAACACATCTCGTAAGGGTGGTGAAATGTTTTGAAACCACTGGGCATAAAATATAAGTGTACTACCCACATTAGTTAAAAAGCTAATAAGTATCTGATTGAAGCAGCCATAATCTTAGCAAACTTTTGTTCCTAGAATATTACTTATTCAATTCAAGCACACTCAGATTACCGGGGCCCCTTATATTAACAATGGCGATTAATAAAATGCAAGCCGAATTGTAAGATGTGTGGGCAATGCTCAGAAATTAGTAAGACTTGGCACCTTTGCGTTTGATCTCCGGGTGGAAATCAAAAACTATTTGCGTTTTGGAAGCTCATTCCTTATTAGATACAATATAACTCCTCCATTTAACAAATTCACTAGGGTGAAGGCTACACCAGAACCAAGCAGCTGGCTTATAGCACCAATTTTGTAGCTATTGTACTACTATAGGTATTCTTGGCAGGCAAGAGGAAATCGATATAGGTAGATACTTTTGTAAAAATAAGGTAATAATGTAACGAAATATGGGTATCAAAGAAAAACGGATTTTTTTCGTAGTCATTCTTACCTTAGCCTTGTGGTAATTTTCATTAAATAACTAAATATTTTTATTGAAATTATAAAATCCATTAACGTGACCTTCTGAGCATATTGACGTTTTCTTCATTTTGGTGTTTTACGTTCTCCGACACGGAGTTTTGAGAATATGATCTTTGTATTTCCTTAGTTCAATTGTAAAATTTATATGATTGAACACCACAGGTAGAAAGAAGATTCCAACTAGTCTTTGTTGTGGAGGTTATCTAGCATAGGTTTTAGTTAACACCAGAAAATTTGGACTTAACTTTTCAGATTATTATTTTACTGCTATGCATTCAACTTTCTTTAGCAGAAGTCTCTTAGAAGCTCCAATATCCATATCAACATATTAATTTCCTTTCCCAATTTTTTTATTTAATATATATTTCTCCTACCAGAGTATTGCGCTTGTTCAGAACTTCGATTTTCTCTTTTTTGTTACTCACACTTGCTCACATGAAATTCTAGAATTCTCTACGTTCAAGCGTATTTCGTCAGTTATATTAATCAGTACTTTTGTTGGATATGCAAATGGTTAAGTGTTGTTAAAGAATTCAAGCGTGCAAATGAGCCTGCATACACTCATTGCCCTGAAGCGCATTAGATTCATGCAAAAAACCACGAAAATCTTGATCGTAATTTTTAATGGAAATTACAATAAATTCATGGAATTTGGCGTACTTAATACCACTACGAGTACCTTTTAGCACATATTTCGCCACATATTTTTATGAAGTGCCAAGGCATGAAATCATTGTTGTGCGCCACACGAAAACGGAAGTCTTAATTTCATTGGGCTGCATAACGCTTTCAACGCTTTATGCAGGATTTTCTTCAGGCTAAAAACATTTTTTTTTCTCTTTTCTTTTTTGCCTAACTTGCTCTGCGTGCAGGCAGGCTACATTCAATTAACAAATACCAAATGAAAGAAGTTCTCTCCTTGTCCAAGTGTGTGCGTGAAATGCAAAAACTTTGGAAAAAAGGTAAAAAAGAAGCGAGAAATTTGTTGATAGATTTAAAACAAACAACAAAAAAAGGAAAAAAAGATTATCAAACATTCCTCTATTAATACTGAACTTGAATAGCAAAACTGTGTGCCCTTAAATACCAGTCAAAGAAACCATGTAAGCTCACACATAAGCAGACACAAGATGCGAGTCTTAGGCGAAGCACGGAGAACAAAGAAATATATTGCAGGAAATAGCACAAACTGCAAAGGCTTTCGCAAAACGTAATTACATATTCACAAGGCTTTGCGCCCATACCAGCCACCTTTGGGAAAGCGTGGTAATTTTATTTCGTTGTAATAGCATTAAAACAAGCCGAGGAAAGTATACTCTGAGAGATTTAACGTCCCCCCTAGAGTAAAATTTTCTTCAATCACTATATGGGAGTGTATTTCCAGCGAAGGAACGAAAAAAATTGAAAATCCATCGAATTTCATTTTATATTTAGGGAGCTGAACTCTTTTTGAAGATATTTTAATTCTGTAAAAGACATTTAGTATCGTTAAAAAAATGTACATAAAAATTTCAAAGCGCAATGCTTGTACATAGACTTGTGTTCACAATAATAGCAACAAATGCAAATTGTGACTTTTTATTTAAACTTATTTCGCTTTTATTTTTTATAAATTAAAATATTGTAATACTACACCAAATAAGGTATGACTAAAACCATAAAAACTTGTATAAAATTTTGCGAAACTCAAAAAGGTTTCCCCACAATTTTAACCCATCTTCTACCGGTAATAGATTCCGTGTAGATAATTGCGTGAAATTTTGTATGGTTGGTATTAAAGGACTCCTGATCACCTTTACAAATTTTCAGACCGATAGGTCTTCCGGATGCACCAGGACAGACTGTTGCGAAAACGCAACGCTGTAATCTTATTTATAGAAATAATATAACTTACGCAGAGTTGTAGTTGGGTATTTTTTTGAATTCTCTTTATTAATATAGTTGTATTTTGTTAAGTTTACAATGTAATAGTTTTGCAATATTTAAAACAAACATTATTTTCTCTTATTTCCTAAATCGGTATGGTATTCATCAAAACATTTTGGATGTAATCTCAAATTACATTTTTTACATTCATAAACAGTTTGTGAGTGATACATAGCACATCTTTTACGTTTGTTGCCCGGAGGTTTCCATACGACATGATCATGAACATTTATGCGAGGTAAATGGACTGGTCTCTCTGCTTCTTCGATGTCTGATGAATCAGTTATTTCATCAGAAACTTTTTCACAATATAAAAGTAAAGATTCTGCAATTTCAGTTTTAAAAGAAATTTGAGACATATGGCGAGTTCCTTCTGCCTTACAAATCAGGCAATGAATTTTCCATGCGTTAACAGTGGTACTATTGACTGAATTAGTCCATAACGGCCACCACCATTTTTTTCCACGAATACCAACGCACTTTTCTTAAACCTCTGAATAAAATTTTTGCAATATGGATACAATTTTGTTGAGTTTTGATCCGAATGTTTGAAACTTAAAGTTATATTTCTTAAGTTTTATTTTCACAAAAAGAAAAAAACAATAAATAGTCAAAACTTTGCAAAAAAAAACAACGCTGATAATATTGTGAACACAGGCGTACACATGAAAATTTTTATTGCTTTTAAATACATCGAAGCGCACATTTTTGGCTAGTAACAAATTTAAAAAAAATGTTAGAGTATTATTCTGAATGTGTTAACTCTGACCGCAAATTTCAATTGAGCGCATCAACAAACCTCAATAAGTATTCTAAATTTAGTCTAAAACTTTTGAGGTTTAAGATTTACTTTTGTAACTTTTTCCTTTTCTTTGACTTCTAGACTGTTAGTTATAAATCTATTCCTGAAAGAGGAAAAATGTTCAAAATTAATCCAATTTGAAATTAATCTGAATTTTGTTTAAAACCTATTGGTCACATTTTTTACTTAATCCTTTTGAACTTGTAAATTTTGGCCCCATATTCGAGGATTAAAAGTAATTTAAGGCAAAAACATGCAATTTGGTTGAAGAGCTTCCAAAGAGAAAATAAAAAGTAAGAATTTTAAAATGACATTAATGTTCTGATTCAGTATAATCTGATTCAGTGCACATGTTCCTCCTGTTTCTCCAATAATTTTATATCGCCAACGTAATAATTTTCCGAAAGCTCTGTAAAACACAGTTCATTCAATCTCAAAAGAATCCTTAATTGCCATTTAGACGCTTCCACACTGAATATATACCAGCTTTTTCAACTTTCTTCTCAAGTAAAAGTGCAAAATAATTTATAATATTAATTATGCGCAAAAATACAAATAACTTGAGACGCCTATGGGGCATTCTCCGCCCCAAGAGCGACCAGATGTGAAAAAACTCGCACCAAAATCAAATTCTAGCAAACTAAATGCACCGACACGAAGCGAGCTGACTTCATGGAGGGAACAAAGCCAAACCCCAACAAGCGCGACCTATCCAAAAAACTTCAAAAGTCCAACAACAAATACCACCATAATCACCCTCGCGTCATTCTACTCAGCTAAACATTACATCAGTGATATTCACATCAGCGCCGAGAACGACAACAAAGAGAAACACTCTACAATCAGCAAACACAGCTATCATAGTAATCCAACCACAGCAAACACAACCAACGAAGAAAATTACACAAGAAGTAAAGCAGTCCAACAAACCAACCAACGAATGTGAAAGGTCTAACAAAAATACGGCAGTTCAAATTACAGCCACATCATTCACACAATTATACCACAATCATTAAATTATTAATAGAGAAAGAAACCCAGTATTGTACTAAAGGAAGAAAGAGGATTCAAATTATTCCTTGGGGAATGAATTAGTCAGCTGATAACGACGAAACTATGCAGAAACTACTGGAATTAAGTTATGAAGTGACAAATTATCAAAATATTTTGCAAAAAGGCACTAAGAAACCGCTGCCATTGTTCTCATAGGATATGAAGCAAGGGACAAATAATAAAGATATTTATTCAATAAATAATCTACTATACTGCAAAAAAGTTTTGAACGGCCTCATCTAAACAAAGCAATTCCACAATGTACAAATTGTTATAAATACCTACGGACATACTAAATACTTTTACACAAAACTCCAGATTGAGTAAAATGCGCGGGTATTCACAAACCCAAAGAGTGTTGTGCAGAATACAGTAGCAACGTTAAATGCATCCTTTGCGAAGGCAAACATACAGTGAGCTACTCAGAAACAACGCAACAAAGAATTTAATGTTCATAAAAGTAAAATCCTTTAATTCGGCAAATTGGTTCACATTATACAAAACGGATAAAGTCATATGCCTATGTTACTACTAACAACCCACAGTCGTGCGGAACGAATTCTGAATCAACATCAAATGACGATATCAAAGAATTAAAATAACTGATGCAGAAGGTTTGCACACAAATGTGAAATATCATGAATATTATTACAGTGATCGTTAACAAAATAGATGGGCAGCACAAGTAAACTGAAAATAGTCGCTTAGAATGCAAACGGCTTGTGCCAACACTTGAAAGAGCTGTAAGTATTCATAAACAATAACTCAGTAGATGCATTGCTAAGTTCTGAAACACACTTCACTGACAAAAGATTTGCAAGAATATATAATTATAAAATATTTGTTACAAACCACCCTGAGAACAAAGTCCATGGTTGCACAGCGATAATAATCATGCAAGACATTAAATGCATTGCATTAGGAAAATACTACAAAGAAAAGATACAAGCGACGTCGATCCAAATTAAAGGCGAAGGCGACAAACTAGCAATTTCTACTGTACCTATATTGTCCCCCAAAATGCAAAAGTTTCATATCACAATACTTCGTTTTTTTGAAAACACATGGCAACGATACATAGCTGGCGGGGACTATAATGCTAAAAACGCAATGTGGGGTTCAAGGTTGACGAATTCCAAAGGACGTAATTTACTGGACGCCATAAAAAGCAGTAACAGTAAGTTCATTTGTAGTGACGATCCAACATGCTAGCCAACTGATCCAAAAAATGCCCAGGCCTGATTAATTTGTTTATAACAAAATCTGTTAACCATCGATTAAATGGTTAATTGAATTGCCATCTAAGCATTCCCTAATAATATTGACGTATCTCGAATAGAAACTCATTCAGCAAAAAAACTTGAAGGGATGCATTTAGAGAAATAGTCATTCGTAAACTGGACAACAAAATAAGCTTAAAGACCTTTGACGAAGTCGACAGTGCGATAGCCTATTTTAGTAACACAATAATGAACGCCACTATGAAATCCCCTCCACAAGAATCTATCTGTTCCTCGAACTATACTTGTATACATCTAAGAAAAAATCAAAAACCGCTTACGTAAACGCTGACAAATAACAAAGGCAAGCTGAACGCAGCCACGAAGGAAATCAAGGAAATGCTATTTGACCATAGGAACTTAAGAGACACGTCGAAAATCTTGGAAGCGACATAACGGCAAACTATTCCCTATGGAAGGCTACAAGCAAAATCGAAAATACAATTTTATACAAATCATGATGGTAGCTGGACTGAACGAATCTTGACAAGGCTGAAGTTTTCGCAAAACACTTCAAAAGAACTTTCACCAATAATACGCTCAATCCAAACCTTTCCCCGACCCACGCAAAAAACTGATTCATGCAAACAAACAAATGTCACATTAGAAGAAAAAAAACAATGCATATTGAAGAGAATTGATCCTAAGAAGTAGCCAGGATACGACCTAATAACTGGAAAAATTATAAGAGAACTCTCAGAGAAGGGGCTTATCTATGTAAGTAACTTGTTCAATCAAATATTGAACATGAAACATTTCCCAAAAGTACGGAAAATTGCTCAAATTATTGCAATACCAAAACCATGCAGGGATCCTACGCAAGTAACTTCGTACAAACCTATAAGTCTACTGCCAGTACTATCTAAAATCTTTGAAAATTTTCTTTTTGTCAGAATCCAGCACATTGTACTTTACAAAAAGATAAAATAATACCTTGCCACCAATTCGGATTCAGGCAAAAACATTCAACCATCCAGCAAGGTCACAGAGTAACGAATAAAATCCATAAAGGCATCGATAAAAAACGAACGTGTGAAACAGTATAACTCAACGTAGCCAAAGTCTTTGACACAGTATGGCATGCAGCCCTTCTACGAAAATTATTTACCAACAAACTACTACAAATTAATGAAAAGCTTTATAACTGGAAGACACTTGTATGTATTCAAAGATAAGAATTCTGATATACAATGGAATGGATAACAATAGGAGCAGGTTTACCACAAGGTAGTCTCCTTGGGCCGCTTCCCTACTCCGTCAACGAATAACTCTTTAATGACAACACTTGCAGACGACACTGCCTTGCTAGCATCAGATAAAGATCCAAGGATGGTTGCTTATAAACTTCAGGACTTACGCAACAACACCATTCAAAAGTTCGAGAAATGGGGAAACAAAATAGAAGATGATAAAAAAACTAAAAGGTATGATTATAGATAATAATTTTAACTTGGAGTTACACATCGGACACAAGCGACGCGAACTCAAGACTAGGATTAAACAACTTCCTTGGCTTTTGGGAAAAAATTCAACGCTCTCACAAGAAAATAAGATACTAATATACAAGCACAAAGTAATTTGAACACCAATATGAAAATATGGCTCAGAGCTTTGGAGAACTACAAACAGTGCAGATAACGCAAAATAAGATTCTTCGTATAATATCAAAAGAAGAATGGTATACACTAAATGATAATATCCATCGAGACCTGGAAGTAAAAACTGTTCATGAAGGAGTACGTAACAACAGCTTAAGACACACAAATCGACTACTAGAACATTCTAACAGGGGAATTCGGCAACTTCCATTAAAAGAGGAAACCGTGACGAGGAGACTTACGCGCAAACGACCAACTGACCTGCAGATTTAAATGGTGGCAAACCTTTATGAATAATATCTATATGAATATATAATTAGGTTAGGTTAGGTTAGTCTGATTGGCAATAGGCCACGTATAGACCTTTTGGTCCCTAGCGATACCAGATGGAAACCGACTTCTATGAATACCTAAAGTAGACATCATGTAGGATGTCAGCGCTTTTGGCGAATCTAAGTAGGGCTGGTAGCTCCGCTTTTGAGACGTCTTCCAGACCCTCAAACAGTGGGGCTCCCAGGCATCTTAGTCGCGTTTTTAATAATGCCGGACAAACGCACAGAAGGTGTTCTAAAGTCTCCTCAACATCCTCTCTGCATTTTCTGCATTTGTCCGTGTTAGGAATCCCTATCTTCTACGCATGTGCAGCCAATAGATTGTGACCTGTTAGCATACCTATGATAGTTCTGCATTCCTTTCGCGAGAGCGTAAGTACGAATTGAGTCAGTTTTTTGTCGTTAGTTCTACACATGACTTTTGCTGTTTTGCATGTGGTCAGGTTAGTCCACCTAGCTTCCACTTGCCTTTTCATGTGGTCGTCCATTTCGTTGTATATTGTGTTGTTTAGCGGTTTTGGTATGTCGTTCTCTTGTTCAAATGGTAGTCCCTTAGCACTTTTTGCTATATCATCTACTATTTCGTTCCCCGAATATATAATTAAATAACGAGTAAATTTTTAAAACAATGTATATTAGCATCTAAATATTACTGAAACTCAAAAAGAAAGAAAAATTTTAAATATTTTCAGTTGAAATAGAAACAGTAATAGAGGGATTTAAAAGAAAAAAAAAGAAACAAAAAAAAGGTTTGACTGCGGTTACACTTTAGCTTACAATTTTAATTTCTGAGCCTAGTAGGCAACGAAATTATTTTTTCTAGGCACATGCAGCCTGGATTTTTCTCAGAAATCTAGCAAGTCGACTATTACCTCTACAGGGTGGGCCATATAACATTTGCTTTTTCAACCACCTATTTTTTTGAAAATGGTAACAAAAAAGACATATCAATTGTGTTCATAATTTACTTAAAGGTTTGACATTTACGAAATGGGACGGTATAAGCTTGAACAAAATTGGGAAATATTGAAAACCTATTTCCAAAGTGGTTAGTCTTCTTCTTCTTTTCTGATTTTCACATCGGTGGCTACGTCAATAAGCAAAATTGTCGGATTTGGGGCTCAGAAAATCCACGCGTTACTGTAGAGAAGCCAATGCATCCACAACGAGTCACTGTTTGGTGTGGGTTTTGGTCTGGCGGCATCATCGGGCCATTTTTTTTCGAAAATGAGCCATGAGCCGCGGTTACAGTAAATGGCGAGCGTTACCGTGACATGCTCAACGAGTTGTTTCCAAAAATTGAAGAGGAGGACATGGACGACATTTTGTTTCAACAGGACGGTGCAACTTGTCACACTGTCAAAGTTACACTCGAACTTTTGGCTACCGTTTTTGAAAACCGAATAATCAGCCGAAATTCCGATATCAATTGGACGCCTCGGAGCTGTGATTTAAGCCCGTTGGACTATTTTTTGTGGGGAGCGGTGCTATGCGAACCATCCAGAGACGATTGGTGCTTTAAAACACGAAATCGAAGTTGCCATTCATGAAATTGGAGCCCAAACAATCGAAAATATGCTTAAAAATTGGGTTGATCGAATGGCCTGCTGTAAAGCCAGTCGTGGCAGTCATTTAAACGATATTATTTTTCATTCATAAATGACAATGTTCAATATTCAAAATAAAAAAAAAAGTTTGAAAGTGTATTGATTAGTTTTTTTTATAGCGGATTCAAAAAGCAAATTTTACATGGTTCACACTATAGTTGCTACGGTAGAAAAAACACAGGTTCAAAGCCTCATTACAGCGAGAAGTGCAGCCATCGTTATTTGGTTTTGGTCAAAACGTGGCTGCTCCAGCGTCGTACATTATAAGTATAAATGGAAAATCATTCTTAGCATGTATCAACATAACAACTTTTCTCCGTAATAGAAATATGTTACTAAATTACAGGTGTTTTTCGATTTAGTGAAAAGTTATATTGAAATGTAAAAAAAACTATTAATGCACTAAATACAAAAAAGTCAGAATTTGATCCGGATTTCCTCATGGAAGCGATCATGGGCAAACATGAAGATCCTTATAGGAAAAACGTGTTTGTGGGGTACAAAGCAAAACACCAGCGGAATATACTAATTGCTCAAAAAATAAAAACTATATGTATTTTGTACTCATTAGTACTTGTTATGATTTATGACAAAAAAATTTAACTCAGGCATAAATTTTCCTAAAATATTGCAATATTTATATATATATATATATATATAATTGGCGCGTACACCCTTTTTGGGTGTTTGGCCGAGCTCCTCCTCCTATTTGTGGTTGCAATATTTACAAATGAAAATTTAAAAAAATTTCAAAAATCTGCAAAAAAAACTAATTTGTTACGGATAAGGATTTTCATAAATCCGGCCGAGAACTGTCACTTCAGTAATATTCACCAAGAACTTTTGGGGAATGTTTATGCTGCTACAGCAACACCAAAGCAATCAGATTCTACTTTTATTTGCACAGTAAATTCTTTATAACTAATTACTGTTTTATTAAAGTTTGAAAAAAACAGAGTAAATAGACTCGCTTCCAGTGCTACAGTTAGCAAATTTTGCTACATACATATACTCAAACTTCGAAATACAAATTTAATTAAATATGAATACATACCTTGTCAAGCGTACACACGTGCGCACATACACTTGGGTTCATATAATTAAGTCACTTTGCCTTTTTATAATATTCGCAATATCTTTCATGCCAATTTTTTCTTCATTTATTTTTTATAAGAACATAGTTCATTGCATAACAAAAACTGTATAACTCAAAGTTCAGATCTCTATACAAAATTCACAAAAATTTAACGAAATTTAAAAAACTATCATCAACATTTTTAACTTTTTAATGTAGCATGAAAAATATTCTGATGAAGTGTCTTAATTATGTGACCACAAGTGTATATACATGCAATGTTAACTTCATATATACACACATACATGCATAACTACTTAAGTAAATAAGCTATGCACACAAATAAATTTGAGTTCGTGTGGAAGTTGCGTAAGTTGGTAAAAGTAAGTCAGTGCAAAATGTTGTCCTATGTTTATTAGTATGCAAGGAGATTACTTTTGGTCAAGCCACACATCCGTACAGACTTACAAGTACTACATTAATACCTGTACACCCATACAAATGCAAATTAGTATTTTATATAACAAAAATAGAGAAATAAAATTGTATTACGCAACTAAGTAATTTATACTTAACGAGCAGGAAAATGGATTAAGGCCTAACATTGGAAGTCCCCAAGGAGAAAAAAATTATACAGCTAAGCACCAAGAAGATAAAGAAAAACTCGCATTGGCTCAATTAAGTAGGCAAGCGAAATTTGGGCACTTACATTTACTAGCATATAGGTGTTGGTAAATGATTACGTTTCGACATACACATAAAAACTAGCAATTACACCGGTTTACAAAGATTTTATTCTGTGAATCGGTGCAGGTATTCCATATAATAAATGGTCAAAATTTCTTTATATGGAGGAAACACCACGTCGGTAAAGAAAGAAATGATCAAAAATCTACACGATTTTTTGGCCGCTTAAAACTTATACTTTAGTATACAAAAATTTACTGGGCCATAAAGCTGCTTACCCGAAAATTTTTTAAAGGTTCTGGTTAAAAAATTTGAAATAAATTTTTTGATTTTTCTTTTTTCAAATTCACAAAGTTTTAAACTTCTCTTTATACATTTTTTATAGGAAAATGAACTAGGTTAAAAAACAAATTATCAAAATGATATAGGAAACAAAGAAATTTCCAGAAGTCCTTGTGCTATAGTTGTGAAATGCAGTGGAATTGAATTTAATATTCTGAGTTCTGTAATGATTCAACATAACAAGGACTCGAAAAATATAGTCAAAAGCAGCTGAAGATTTGGTAAAGTGTTGTATTTAGCACCGCACAGTCCCCTGATTTTAAACCGCTACAACATTTTTGGGGTAAGACATTTTATAGTGATGATGGAAGCTGGAACGTTTTAATAGCTGAAATGAATCAACAATGTCAAGGTGATCAACATTAATCCAGCAAGTTTTATAAATATTATTCAAAGCATACCACGCCGATTTTGTGTTTTACTAGCAGTTGGTGGCAGATGCACGAATTATTAAATATTCAATATTTAATAAACACCAAAAACTGTTCACGGGAGTTCTGCTTACTATCCATGTAATTGCGACAGAACTACCTTGAAAAAATATACAAAGTTCTTGCAGATTCCATTAGTTGACGTTTCCATTTTTATGCTTAAAGTCGGCTTCGTTCTGATCACAAAATTTTACTGCGGTATTCCAATGCAACGCTACTGCTGGATATAAACGGGAACACGCGAACGAGTATCTGTATGTATGCACATAATACATATCTAAATACTTATATTAACGAATCCATTTCTACTAGCAGGCCATTTACTGCTAATAGCCGCCAGCGTCTAACACCTGCTCTCGGAATTTACGTCTCTGTTTGCAAATATTTTCACTCTAGTTAGTTGTAAATTACACGCTCTTTTAGCTAATTATGCCCTCAGCATGCATTTAGAAGCGGTTGCGGACACATGTGCCTCACATATGAAGGCCGTAATGTAAGTAAGTAGCGGTCTTTTGTGGCATTTACCGAAAGTAATCAAAAATCAATTAGCAAATGCGTAGAAGAGCCAAAAATTTAAGAATTACAACGGAAAGTAAACCACAATTTAGCTAATTTGGACAATTTAAGGAATGAATTAAGCTTTCTAGTTAATAGGAATATGAAAATTTAAGACCAAACTAAATATATAAATTTATTATTTAAATTATATTTCAATGTATTTCATTTAGCAACCTACAGAGCTGAAGAACAAAAAACGGGATGAATTATGTTGTAAAATTTCTTTGGCAAAAAATATGTTAGTGTAAACACTGCTGCTTGATTGCTAATGATTGTTTTATTTTCGTATCTTTTGGACTAGCTATCCAAATTTATCGATGTATAGTTTTTAATATTCTAGGAGGATGGTTCCATATGTAGAAGTCCATGCAAGTGGAGAAAATTACTGATCGATATTCACTTGAGAGTGGCCAGCCTACGTATCCTCTGGGTAGCTTCCGAACACCCGTTCGGGAGTGAGCTAACGTGAGAAGGCGATACATTCCAGGATAGCTGGTTTGCGCTGGGTTTGGGACCCGCCACTTACCGCCACTCATTACCTTGTTGCAGCTAAACAACGCACACGCCTCTGTGCAGCAAAAAACGTACATCTACCTACGCAAAGAATGTTCGACATCGAAAAGCTGCAATCACAACAGACAGCCAAAAGATTCGCCACTCGACTCTCACTCCTGCTCTCAGAGAGTACTGCCCAACAAACCAGCATGCACGAGCAATGGAGCAACATTTCTCGTTCTCTACGTACCGCCGCCGAAGAAGAAATCGGACTCCGGCGAGGTGCGACGAGGAATGTCATGCTGCCGCAGAAAGAAAAGATGCTGTCTATAGAGTCACACTGCGATCGGGCACAAAGCGAGCCATGTGGGATCGCTACCGAGAGCTAAAAAGGTAGAGAGACGTATTATCCGAAAGAAGAAACGAGAGGCCGAAATACGTGAGCGCGAGGAGCTTGAGATGCTGGCCAACAGGAACAACGCCCGAAAATTCTACCAGAAAGTTCGGCGGCTTACAGAAGGTTTTAAGACCGGGGCGTTTTCCTGTAAGAACAAAGACGGCGAACTGGTGACTGACGTACAGAGCATACTTAAATTATGGAGGAAACACTTCTCGAACCTGCTAAATAGTGATAGCTGCGCATGTAACAGAGAATATGAAGATCCCCATACCCCAGTCGTTGACGACGGAACTTTCGTTCCGTTACCCGACCATGACGAGGTGAGAATAGCAATTACGTGGCTAAAGAACAACAAGGCCGCGGGCGCCGACGGACTGCCGGCTGAGCTATTCAAACATGTCCACGAGGAGCTGGTAAGATGCATGCATCAGCTTCTATGCAAAATATGGTCGGCTCAAAATGCCTGCCGATTGCAACATAAATGTGCTCCATAAGAAGGGTTATCCTGCAATTTGTGCCAATTACCGCGGGATTAGCCTTCTAAATATCGCATATAAGGTTCTAGCGAGAGTATTGTGTGAAAGACTGAAGCCCACCATCAACCAACTGATAAGACCTTATCAGTGTGGCTTTAGACCTGGAAAGTCTACCACCGACCAAATATTTACAATACGCCAAATCTTGGAAAAGACCCATGAAAGGAGAATCGACACACACCATCTTTTCGTCGACTCCAAAGCTGACATCATCGGCCTTAACAACCGCGCTGTTAGTCCTGCATTCTCCAAACTAGATAAACAGGCAAAGCGAATGGGTCTGGTGGTGAACGAGGATAAAACGAAGTACCTCTTGTCTTCAAACAAACAGTCGGCGTGGCGTCGCGTGTCGGCACCCACGTCACTGTGGACAGTTATAATTTCGAGGTTGTAAAAGACTTCGTTTATTTAGGAACCAGCATTAACACCGACAACAATGTCAGCCTCGAAATCCAACGTAGAATCTCTCTTGCCAACAAGTGCTACCTTGGACTAAGTAGGCAACTGAGCAGTGAAGTCCTCTCTCGACGAACATAACTAACACTCTGCAAGGCTCTCATCATGCCCGTCCTAACGTATGGCGCAGAAGCTTAAACGACGTACAACATCCGATGAAGCGACGCTTGGAGTGTTCGAGAGAAAGATTCTGCGTAAGATTTTTGCACGTTGGCAACGGCGAGTATCGCAAGCGATGGAAAGATCAGCTGTATGAGCTTTACGACGACATAGACATAGTGCAGCGAATAAAGATCCAGCGACTTCGTTGGCTGGGTCATGTCGTCCGAATGGATACAAACGTTCCGGCTCTGAAAGTATTTGACGCGGTACCAGCTGGTGGCAGTAGAGGAAGAGGAAGGCCTCCTCTGCGGTGGAAAGATCAGGTGGAGAAGGACCTGACTTCACTTGGTGTGTCCAACTGGCGCCGGTTAGCATGAAAAAGAAATGACCGCCGCGCTTTGTTAAACTCGGCCAAAATCGCGTAAGTGGTTATTGCGCCAATTAAGAAGAAGGAGAAGTTTTTATTATCGATTCATAATGTTCTTTACCGATTCATTATTTTGTGTAGATTATTATTTTACTATGCTTTTATTTCATTAATGAACTCAATTGGGTTTTCTTCATTGTTGAGCGAGGAAATTGCTAATTAGGTAACAACCAAACGCACAATTGACTTAACTTTTATTGTGGGTTACACACAGGATTTATTTATGTAGTTCAATTCTCATAACATGAATACCTGGTGATCGTTTTTTCACGACTATAAAAACTATAAAAACTTTGAAAACTTTCCTCAGACTGTCCCCCATTGGATTGTTTACAAAGAAAATGGCATTCCTTGCACGAAATTCCTTGCAGAACTAGAGGAAATCATCCAAATTAATTTATTGATTAATTAATTCCGCTTTACTTTTGCAACGTGTTTTCTTTCAATAATTAACGTTTTCTCCGCTACTGACAGCCACACGCATGTCTTTTTATTCCACAAGTAGCTAATTTATTTTATGTTGTATTCCTTTATTTGTAGCGGTTTTACTTGTAGTTGTTTGATCTAATCAGTTATGTGATTTACAAACTATAACAACTCGCGAATTCAAGAGCTGTGAAGGTGAGTTGGATGATTTCTGTGCACATTGTAAGCTGTTCTTTCTAACTTTTATGACTGCTCTAAGCAAATTTCTTCCTTCGATTTAGCCTCAAGAGCTTTTTCTAAGTTTTTTCTTTGCTACATCTTCGTTGTCCATTAATGAGTTTTTCGTACATTTGGAAGGTAATTAGAACCTTATGGAAATGTTTCTAATTGGTTGGCCCAGCGCAAAGACTGCTTTGGTGGCTTTGTTTTGTTATTTAAGCAGTTTGTGTAATCCAAGTGTATATCAACAGAAATACTAAGGTTAGTAATTTTATGTTTAAACGAGCAGGCAAATAGTATTTAAGCTCTGGGCGTAACTGATGGATGTTTTCAATGCAAAAGCAGGCCTAGTCTCCAAGTTTTAAATTCATGGTACTTCTTTTTTGATATCATATTTTGAAAATTTAGCGTATTTCCTTGAATAATTTCTGGAATATTAGATGTACTGCAATCTCAGTTTATTCAACGCAAAGCCGCCCCGCACTATGGAAAATCGAGGAGTTTTACGGACCAAAAATCGATAACTGTTACATTTCTAAAGATTAAGTTGCAAAAATCTGCATGAATACAAAAAAATGTGTAAAGATTTAAATAAAATATATTTTAATATCATTTATTTTTAAATACCGTAAAATTATGTTAATCCATTTGAAATAGCTAAACATCTTAAATGTGTAAAAACAAACTTATAACTCATAAATTTTAACAAAACAAAATATTTAAATTATTGTCAAACAATTAAGTAAAGCAAGTAGAAAAATCAGTTAGAAGAATTGGTACATTACAATACGTATTGAAGGAATAGAAATAATAAACATTATAAAAGTTATTTTTTGTAACACTTTCTATATACAAAAATTTATTTTAACTACTTATATGTATACTTACAGAAAATAAGGATTAAAAACAAATTAACTAATGTTTAGTAAATCCAGGGTTTCCTCTTCAAGTTCCCTTGCAATTCTTTTATAGGGTTTTTTTTAAACTTGTTATAAATGGATCAGATGTATAAAGAAGAGTGTGGAATACGTCCTCATTTGTAGCAGATCGAGACCATTTTCGAGCATGATGTAAACGAAATTTTTTATAATCCTTCCTACGGGACTCTTCTGAGTGTTCAGAAAGTGGACCAATAGGTCAAGTGAAAAAAAAAATGTTTTATAATACTTCCTCCATGTATTAAAATTTTGTGGACCGCAGATGGAATGTAATACCATTACTCCCCTTTCTTATCGCCTTTAATAATAAATGTTGGTTTTAAAGAATTTATTTCACACTTTGTCTCATCCACAGCAGCTTTAGTTTTGCGGGAGTTTCTTTGCTAAATTCAATAGATATTGTACGACCAAATCGATACCTTCAGACTCTTCTGGAAGTTTTTGTTTATACTGGCTTTGTCCAGATGAACCATCACATCCCCATTTACTGTACAGAACTAGATGTTTCAATTCATCTTTGAAGATGGAATCTGCTCTCAAAATTCTAGCCACAGTTTAATGCAATAAATCTTGAAGCTTCACTATTTTTGCAATAAATCTTGAAGCTTCACCATTTTTGCACTTGTGTTTGTTACTTCTATTGATGACACTGGCGGATAGCAGGTTTGTTTAATTGCTTGCACTTTGTAATATCGTGGGAATATAAAAGAGTGCCGTTCGTTAGTTAAATTTCTTAGGTACCCACTGATATTGGGCTTTTGTTAAATTTAAATCAATTAAAGCACTTAATGCTTCTTTATCCGTTAGAATGGGTTTCTGTTCTGATTTTTCTTTAGATCCGAGTATAAGGTCTTATTTTTACAGTCTGCTGCTCTTATTGTTTCCACAAGATTTGCTTTTGTTCCTTCTCCTATCGAACGTGGTCCCTGACGATAAGCATTGTAAATGTGTTCAAATTCGTATTCATGGAGTAACATTGTGTTTTTTCTTTTCTTCTGATGAGTCTGTATATGGTAAGCACGGTCCTCCATGTTTTCCAGAAACGGGTGTATTGTCTTTCGGTAAAATAACTGAATAGCGGAATCCAACCAATTACTGTTTTTTTTTAATATGTCTTTTTTACAGGATACTTCCATCCATCTTTTATTATAAGCTGGAATCATATGTATTTGAATATCACTCATGGTAAGACATATATTGGCTTCAGAGACTTTATAGTTATTTTTCAAAACACTTAATAAACCATTAAAAGCTTTTCCTCCTTCAAAATAATGTATTATTATTTCACGCTTAGAACACTTGAAGCAAGTCATTTTATTAAATTTTTCCCAAAGAATTTCACTAATTTCGTCTCACGCAGTAAGACAACTCCAAAGATAAAACGGTAAATATATTGCTTCTGCAATCGCAATTGAAACTGGATTTCCTTGTTTTGACTTTTTTCATTTTTATAACATTTCAATAACTTTGAAAATCGCAAGAATCCGCAGCCAATTTTCATAAATATTTCTTATTAATAATAAAGTTGAAAATCCCACCTAAATTTTAAACGTGGGGAGGCGTGGGTAAATGCTGAAAGTTTCGATAAACTTAAAAAACCTTTTTTTCTAACTTATGTTATTTCAAACTGTTTTTTGTACTTTTTAATAATCTGCAAAAAATAAGCTTTCTGCTTATATTTTCTCTTTATATTTACTCTTACAAAGTATGACCTTAATAAATAAATAATAAATAATTGGCGCGTACACTTCTGTTAGGTGTTTGGCCGAGCTCCTCCTCCTATTTGTGGTGTGCGTCTTGATGTTGTTCCACAAATGAAGGGACCTACAGTTTCAAGCCGACTCCGAACGGCAGATATTTTTATGAGGAGGTTTTTTCATGGCAGAAATACACTCGGAGGTTTGCCATTGCCTGCCGAGGGGCGACCGATATTAGAAAAATGTTTTTATTAATTTTGCTTTAACCGAGATTCGAACCAACGACCTCTCTAGTGAATTCCGAATGGTAATCACGCACCAACCCATTCGGCTACGGCGGATGTATTATATTCAGAATGCTTAATACTTGGAAAGAAATATGCTTATTGTTACACTTTGGTACAATATTGCAGGTATTTTATTGTATGTTTTACAACTTCTTAATCGGTAGTGAGCGAAAGGGGCTTGCCCTATGGAGAATCTTGTATTTATTATCGAAGCCTGTCAAAATTAAAACAGATTCAATTTCGCTCGAGAATTGCACAACTTATTGGCTGTGAACTATTAATTTCTAAGAGAAGTTGTTGCTTCCAAAAATTAAGCACGAATGAATGCTTGAAAAGCTAATTCCAAATGATGAAGCTTTTTCCGAAACTCTGTAGAAGGCTGAGCCTTTATCTACCCACATTCCATACGGAAACGTTAGGCTGGAATATAACCGGCTACATACTCTAACCATCTTCGGCAAGCCCATCTAATCTTTAAATAACAACCACTTCACTCCATTTTGCCACTCTCTGGGCTTCCTTAGCATCCTAAAATGTCTGTATTTCATGCTATTTACGAAAGATATCTCTGAACTGTCCATATTTTTCACAGCTTTTTAATAAAGTCTTGTCTAACAGATATTTTCGAAACTTTTATAAACACTCAGTGATCAGCAAGGTGCATGTAATAAATGTAATCCTTCGGCAGCAATTTGCATAAGTACATTTTAGCGCTTAAGTCCGTTTTCACAAGCAGCTTAATTATAACAAAAATACGTTTTTCTTCTTTACAAATTTATCAATGGGAAGTACAAAAAATAACAGCGGAACTCCACCTTAAATACATGTAAGCTCATCAAAAAAGTAACACAACTTACCAAAAATTTCAATTCGCAACATTGCTTCTATCAGAAAGCCGAATATCAGTCAAAGTCAAGCGTTTGGGGTTTGGTAACAAATAACCCCATAAGAGCATATAAGGGCCTTCTACTTGCATTTATTTCAAATCAAAGGCAGAGAATTAAATTGTATTTCCTTGTTTACTTGAATAAAGTAATCTCGCTTGTTTTTAAAGCACCACTCGTCCCACAATGAATTTCAATTTTAATCACAATAGTAGAATAGCAAAATATTTCATAATTTAGTGGTAAAACCAACAGTGCACACATAGATAGTTTAGAACAAATAAACACTGCCTTAATATTCATAATGCACACACTCACATACATACACTTACACAGAATTGCTCGTCCCCTGCAGAGAAAACCTAAACTAGCATGGAAACCTTCTAGATCAGATTCTGGTATTTGATAGATGAAATAAGACTAGTACGTCATGGACTAGAATAATACCAGTAGCAAAAGATCAAATGGACTGCAAATTATTGTAGTTGATTATTTTTTTTGATAAGAAAGTATAGGTTTAGATAAAAAAGTAGATAATAATGGATACATTTTTTTTGCCACAACCAAAATTTGTTTGCAAGCACTCGAAGCAATTTTGTTCTCTTCTTATTCGCGGAAAAATACTCGCAGTGAGTGAACACATAAAATATGATTTCAAAATTACATGAAGTGCAAAATACTTTAAATTGTATATTTTTAATCGTTTTTCTTAAGAATTTTTATTTTTTTAGATATAAGGCGTTTTTCAATAGGTGCGCTTCAACTTTTTTCCGATAGGGAGGGCGAACGACGCAATATTTTTTATTTTTCGCTTGTCATTTGTAAACTTCATTAGTATACATTTCATCATGGAACGCTACACACTTGAGCAACGATTGCAAATCGTGCAAATTTTTTATGAAAATAATCGTCCAGAAAAAAAATAAGGATCCAGATTTTTTCCAAAAATCATCTTCAGTGATGAAGCTCACTTTTGGCTCAATGGCTTTGTCAACAAGCAAAATATGCGTTACTGGGCAGAAAGCAATCCACACGTGATTCATGAGGCACCGTTGCATCCCGAAAAAATCACTGTTTGGTGCGGTTTACATGCCGGCGGCGTAATTGGCCCATATTTTTTCGTTGACGAGAACGATCGCCACGTTACTGTGAATGGAAATCGATACCGCGACATGATAAACGATTATTTTTGGCCGCAATTGAATGGTATGGACTTAGACGACATGTGGTTTCAACAGGACGGGGCCACAAGCCACACAGCACACGCTACAATTGATTTGTTGAAGAGTAAGTTCGATGAGCGCATTATTTCCAGAAATGGACCGGTCGAATGGCCGCCGCGCTCATGTGATTTGACACCTCTAGACTATTTTCTTTGGGGTTATGTGAAGACGTTGGTCTACAGTAACAAGCCGGCGACGATTTGTGAGCTCAGAGCCAATATTGAACGCGAAATTGCTGGAATTTCGGCCGATTTATGCAAAAGAGTGGTCGAAAATTGGGTTCAACGATTGGACTTCGTAAAACGTGCACGCGGTGGTCATGCAAAAGAAATCGAATTTCATACTTAAATGTATATGTTCAAACTCGATAAAAAAAAATTAGTTAAAAAAGTCAAACGGTTTGTGTTTTATTCAAAAAAAAGTTGAAGCGCTCTTACTGAAAAACGCTTTACTTAGAGTGTAACCATATAATTGGCACAAATAGGAGGAGGAGCTCGGCCAAACACCCAAAAAGAGTTGAAACTATAGGTCCCTTCATTTGTGAAACAACATCATTTGATAGTTTCAAGCCGATTCCGAACGGCAGAAGTTTTTTACGCGAACCTTTTTTATGGCAGATATATACTCGGAGATTCGCCATTGCCAGCCGAAGGGCGACCGTTATTAAAAAAAAAAATTGTTAATTTTTGGTCTTTCACCGAGATTCGAATCTAAGTTCTCTCTGAATTTCGAATGGTAGTCGCGCACCAACCCATTCGAATGGATTAGAATTGTTAGGGCTAGTATAAACTAGTATTTTGCTGATGCGTAGCTGAATAATGGACGTTTCGTAAGACATCGCCGTCTTAAAAGTGCCACTTGTTTAAATACCAAACAGATAGAACACGAACTGGTTGCCAGAAAAGTGAACTGGTAGTATTTTACCTGCACGACCCTCACGAATGCAAGTACTTGATGCAAAACTTAAGTGTTACTGGCGCACTTGCGGTCACACTTTTGCACTACCATAAATACATACATACATGCATAAATGCATAAATAGATATATATCACGCACACATACATACATATGTACACATATACGAATACTTATGAAATGTGCATGAATATACAAGTATTACTAAATATTATATTTCTGTATTATTTACCATATTATACATATATGCAGACACATGCAACTTAAGGTGGCAGTGTGCATGCACTGGTGCGTATATTTGTATGCTGCTTTATTTTTAGCTGTTTTTCTTTTGAATTGGCTTGTTGCTTTCGTGGCAGCTTACAATTATGTACATACATATTTTCTTGCATTTATTTTCGCATTCGCACATTGTTGTAAAATTCTTCAGTTTCAATTCATTCAGTTGTTGGTACAAAACATATACAAATATACTTTTGTATGGATATTCTAACATAAGAGGTTGTTCGTAGAAGTGGCGAAACAATGTCAATGAGCTGCGAATAAAATGCTTGGAACTCTTTTAAGAATTTTTATTATATTTTATGGAACATAAAATGTGTGCATGAATGTCACAGGGACAAGGACAGCTGAAGGACCCAGATCAGCTGTATGACTTTGGTAACTATTCAATTCTCTTTGTTTATTTTTTATAGCCAAATTTGTTTGTTCAAATTTAAGATTTATTACCTGGACTTACTTAACTTACAGAAATTGCCAAATGTTATAAATTCATAAACTCCAACAGGTCGCAGTGTGCGTTTCAAATCCTACAAGAGTACGTTGGTAATGAAGCGTAATCCGTCGTACGCACTTTTGGCTACAACACATCCAACTGCGAAATCATTTAGAGAATACTAAATTTTTTATTTTTCAAATAGACTTCAATACAGCAGCCCTTAAAAATGAGTAGCATTAATTTAAATTTAAGAATCTTTGAAGGCTGAAGGAGGCACAAGAACAACTCCTAAAACTGGCCTTAGTATTCTAACACTTCGTGGCAAAGGACAGGCAAAATAATCTCGTTGGCACCATACTGTGCAGCTATGTCAAGTTGAATCCTCACTGGCAGGTATAATCAAAAGAGTTTCAAACATCTCATTAACCACACTATGGACATACTGAGATTGCTTGCTAACATTATTGGCAGAAATACCATTACACTTACCTCTTGAATGAGATGCAGTACGGCAAGAAGAAAGTCCCATAAGCTTAGACTAACCTGTCCCCATTCTTGGCTCATTGAAGGAACTGGATTTGGAATAACTTAAGGTCGAATTGCAAACCTCCCCTGTTATCTATGTATGTATATCTACTACTTTTGTTTAGGTGGGCCCCACATTCGGCTTCTATCTGAGAAAAATAATGTTGAAACTCATCGAAGCAGAGGAAAAGTATTGAAATAGACCTGAGAAACTGCCGCTTTGCTTCGAGAGTAAAAAAGGAATGCCGTTTGATTGTGTGAATGTAGGATAACAAATGTGAATAAAAGATGCAAACTGTTTAATGTGTGTCACTTTAATGTGTGCGGGTGTTCAAGGGGTCTTTCTGGAAAATACTTTACATGCACATTCAAAATTTTTAGACAAAATTTTTAAGATTTTGGAATAAAAAATCATGAACAAACTTTTCAGGAGCGAAAATCAGATGTAATGAATGCACGACATTTTGTAGAAAATGTGCATACCGTTAGGGAAAATATTTCCATAACCTAGAAATGATTTTGACTTTGGAGTAATTTGTTTGAAGTCTGATTAAAAAGCTCAAAATGTAACGAAAATTTGTCGAATATTTATAGCTCTTGCACAAAGCTTAAAACTTCAATTTTGTCGTAGAACACACTACACTTCTTTTTAATTATAGAAATTAAAAAATATATAAAAAGTCAGTCAAAACTGATACATATATTGCATTTCTAAATTAATGGATGTAGATGACTCACGAAAGTTATTTCTTAGCCAAAAAACACGGTTTAGCTACAACCAGTATACACTGCCAATGATTGAGATGGCCAGCGAATCAAACCCACGACGTAGGAAAGAGGCCTAATTAAATAAAATTATCATATGAACTCTGAGATAACATTGTAAGCTGGGATATCATCTGCCTAAATTGAGAATTTATTGGTGGGAAATCTGCAGTTCCGCAGAGTGGTGCCCCGAACTACAAAACACATATATGAGCAAAGTCCTGCACTGATGCACAGGAGAAAATAAATCATATGACTACTTAAAAATTTACTGCATGATGAATTCAAAGGGCCTAGAAAAATATTCAAGTTCCCACTGGAAGCAGGATTAAAAATCTTTCCCAAATTCTCGAGCACAACAGATCTTAAGGATCGTAGTACTTTATCGCTAATCAAAATAATAATAACACTGTGTGACAAATTTTTCCAAAAATACCAAAGTTCTGACGAGGCATTCCGATAGAGGGAGAAAGTTTAGGCCTCAATTTTATTTAAGAGGATCAAAGTTTTTGACCTTTTGCACATTCTTATGGTAAATCGGCATAGGATTTATTTTAGTTCTGTGATGACTTTAGCAGTTCAATGTAAAAGAGAACGCGGCACATTTTTTGGAGCATTTTAGCCATCTAATTTTGTGAAAAAAGTGACATAACAACGTAACGTAATGGATTAAAATGCGCAGAAAACTTGTAATATTTGCCACAAAATTTTCCTAGAGCCTTAATACAGCAAAGCGTGAAAATTTTCTTAATCCCAGAAATAGGCCAAAACGAAAAATGTGTTTAAGGTTCATTTCGTTGGTGTGAATTGAAAATTTGATTGGGTAAAATTTTAGTATATGTTAACATATCTGATATGCAATAAATTATTTTTATCACAAATAAATGATTTATTTTAAACTGCTTTCTATTTTTAATTAAATTGTTTTACGTAAAAATTGAGTTTTGGGTAGCTTTTATGGCATTCCTTCGATAAATTGACATCCTGGGGTCTCTAAGCTTATATGGTAATGGAAAATGACCATTTTAACCACCGAATTGCTTTTCAGAATAAATTAACATTAATATTTTCAATCCTTCCAACCACTTTAATAAAACTCTTCATTTAATACTAAAACTTTACTTTTGGCACCATAATACAATGTAAATTATAGATTGTAGATTTTTCATATGCCAAACATTTTAGTACTTCATTTATGGTAGTAGTCTGGTAACTTATTTTGAAAATTTCGAATTTCGGTTTTTTACATATTTTGAAAGTGCGATATATTGGTAATATACTGTAAAATTTTTAGACCGAAATTCGAAATATTGACGAAATTATAGCGCATACATGAGAGCGGCTCGTGCTTGCGCGGCTCAATTGCTAAAACTTTAAACGCGTTTTTCTCAAAACAATGTTTTCCGGATGGCCGTCGTGAAAACAAATTTTCTATCTAACGGATTGAGCTGAAATTTAGATATGTTTTCTACACATTAATAGTTCTGGCGGGTAGTAGATTTAATTTATTTTGTCCCTAACTTTCCATTTTTTAGTCCGATTTCCACTTTAAAAAAAGGCAATTTTCTTACGAAGTCCGCCATTTTGTTATTTTGATCTTACTACCCGCAAGAACGACAAGCACACTGATTAATAAGCAATTTGTTTTTTTTTTGTTTCAGATGACCACAAGTGACGAAATCACGCCGGCTAGCCACTGTACCTCTTTTTTTTGCCGCTTGCTGCAGTGTACCAAAATAGTATCAAAACATTAAAAAAAAAAAAAAAAATGTTTGTACACCTTCTGATACCTTTAATAACATATCGGAAAATCAGACCGATTGAATTTTATTTTCCCTTCCAAAAAATGTCCCAAACATGGCCTCAAAGAACGTGTAAGTTACCAGACTACTACCAGCAAAAAATCAGAAAATTATAAGCGAGAAATATCTTCAAACACATTTCGCATATTTGTTTAATAGCTTAAAACGTATGTATGTAAACAGTTTATGTATATAACAGTAAAAAGTTCAAATATATACTCTGCATGCACATACTTGTATCTTTATTTACAGCAGATGGCATTTACGGTTGGCAAGCCTTTTGTCTGTCTATCTCACTGTCTGTGGCTTCACAGCTTGTCTGATCCTTTTAGAATTTTTCTTTATTCTTCGGCAGATTTTCTTTTTTTCTGCTTACATTTTTTTCTTTTAGTCTCTTTCCTGTTTCGTTCTGTTTTGTTGATTTTATCGTTTAAAATAAGATTTTCGTTTGGCCTTTACATGAAAATCGTATTAATGCTTATTCACCAACGTCTGGCTGTCAGCGCCATGGAGTAGCGGTTGTCACATGACAAACCTTACTTGACTTCACACACCAGCAAATCTACACAAAATATTTTTTAAAAAATGCATGCTTAATGATTTTTATAGTTGATATTTACAAAATGCTATCTTCTTCACAATTACTGAAGTATTCAATCACATAGTCACATATTTGTTTTTAGAGATCGAAAATGAAATGTAGGCAGTGTTCGGTAAACTTCGTTTGTGACTTTGCATAGAAATTGTGATAAGTAATTTGTAAATTTATAAGATACTTTCGATGTTTCTAAGTATTATTATTATTATTATTAGAAGGCCATTACGCACTGCGACCAGAGCTGATCTATTGTGAAAGGCCTATTTTGTAACCCTAGAGTTTTTTTAGCACAATTTTGGGTTTGTTGTTCCAAAGATTGCATGGAGATACTACGATACCACCAAGGTGATGAAGTCTCTGTCTGCCCAACGCAGGACATTCACAAAGCACATGTTCTGAGCTTTCTATGTCCATTTCGCAAAAGCGGCAGACATTGGTCTCGGATAGACCAATATTATTTAGATGGTACCTCAGGCTGCAGTGACCTGTAGAATATCCTGTTAAAAGACGCAGATCTACTCTGTTTAGTGAGAGAAGTTTGTCAGATATTCCTTTGTTGGGACTTATGAATAGTTTGGCTTGACGCTGACCGGCATAGTTTAGCCAGTGTGCGGCAAGTTTTTTTTCTTCCCATTTCCTAAGGAATTCATTAATGTGGCCTTTTGTCAGTCCACAGAAAGGCTCAGGACCAGTAAGTTGCATATTTGCTCCTTGTTTTGCAAGATCATCAGCCATTTCATTTCCCTCATCTCCTTCATGTCCCGGAATCCAGCATAATGTTCCTATGTTGTGGTTTCCTAACGTGTTGAGAAGGTTTAGGCAATCATTTACCAATTTAGGGGTGATAGTTGTTGATAGAAGGGCTTTTAGAGCCGCTTGGCTATCTGAAAGTATGTAGATGTGAGTACCTCTCATTTTCCTGCTAAGGCATTCTCTCACACATATTTCAATGGCATGTATTTCTGCCTGGAATATTGTTGGGTAGGATCTCATAAGTAACTCTCCAAAGTTATTGCTGATTGTGTTCCTTGTTTTCTTTTACTTACATTATTGAGGGTTTTCGATTCCAATCATGTAGATTTATGCCTAAAACAACTTAAATTAGTGATCTGTTTGGCATTTTTTGTACTTTAAAAGCACTTCAGATATTTTCTGCAATGAAAAATTTAAGACAACAGAATAAATTCTTACAAGAACAGATATATTTATTATTGACAATGAATTGAGCATAGCCAGCATGCCATCGGAGATTTTTTCATAATCATGAGAGACTACACCTTTTACGGAATAAATCCTGAACTGAATGGCATAGCATGGAATATGCAAGCGAGTATCAGAAGTCAAGCGGTTGCCCCTCGGCAGGCCGAATGCATTTCTGTCATGAAAAAGCTCCTCTTAAAAAAGACCTGCCGTTCCAAGTCAACTTAAAACTGTAGATCACTCCATTCAAATACCCAGTTTTTTCCAATAGCAGCAAAGGTTTCTATGAGAGGACTTAGAGCAATTATTTATTCTAAAGAGGTGGCTTTATTTATCATTCTAACTGCATATGATAAATAAAGCCAAAAATTATGGATTTCGTTTTTGTTTTTTGCAATCTTTTTATCATAAATGTTTTCCCATTTTAATAAAAAGCTGCAACATTTTCACTGTTGGCAGTGGTTTTAAAAATTCACTGTATACGCGCACCTACTTCTATGCACTTAGTTTCGGTGGGTACTTATGTTCATATTTGGTGTTGCATAGCACGCATACACGGAGCAATCAGGCACGTGACAAGCCGTACACACTCTTTCGTAACTCACTTAATATCTGTTTACATATTTACGACCCTCAACAGCATTTCGTCCCTTGTACTTAAAATGGCCTTCACAAAAATAATTTTACCACCAAAATGTGAAGCACAGAGTAGCGAAATATTACTTATACGCCAGGGCGCACAAAACATATCAGCATCTATATTTTTTGTACTTTAACGTCTGCTTTTAAGGTAAATATGAGTTTTTGTAAAAAAGTCCATTGAAGGCGGGATAACAAGAAAAAAAAGCAAACAAACCGCAAATTTGGCAGTGAATAACGAGTCAAGCACAATGACAGGCGCAGCAGTGTAAGAACTGATGTTGGTTTAAAAAATTAAATGAGATGAAATGAAATAAAAACACATGAACATAACCTCCGCAACTGTCTGACAAGAGTTGACACATGTGCTCTGTGAATACGTGAATTGTGGTGTTTATAAACGCGTATTTGTATGTATGTGCAGCTTTGCGTGCATGAGCGGGAGTGTGTATTAGGGACCGCTGTCATTTATGGTGTTGATGGATAAATGGCATTCATTCATTTATTCACTCAGTCAAGCAGACTCACGTAGCAGCTCCGTTTGATAGTCATTTGGTTAGCTCATCAGATAGTCAGTCAGTCCGTCAATCAGACGGTAATGACCCATTTTACGTGCTGCATAGCTGTCCAATTTAACAAATTTAAATTAATTCTGATAAGGAAATTTTCGCACTTGTGAAATAAGGTCAGAAATAAATATTCACAATATAAAGGTTTTAGCGAAAATTAAAAGGTTTGCATCAAAATGTTTCAAAAATTTGATGGAGTTGCGCCAATATTTGCGAAAAAGAATTTGGGACGAGAATGTGTTTGATTAAGTCCTTAATAAAACTTGAAATTCATGAGAAAGTGATTTTCCAATGGTAAAGTAAAAGTCTGAATGCGGAAAGATTTGGTTGAGTTGAGTTCTCTTTAAGCCTATCTTCCATCTAAGATCTCATTATTTTGAGTTAGTTTACAAAGGCTTTTGTAATCTGTATACAAACCATTTAACCTTGAACGATTCTATCATCTGAGGTAATTTCCTTCAACAATTTAGATTTAAAAACATTATCTATAAAAAACTGAGTTTTGGAGGTACTTCCAAATCGGTCCAACGCACGAAGAACTTAATATATGTATTTTTTATGAAGAGTAATACACTCTCATATGCGTAAGCGATTCCAAGTCAAGTTACTTAACTAAAAAAAAAAAAATCCGAGGAAAAACGTTTTTAAATCCAAAATACTTTTTTTTTTTTTTAATTTATTTAGCAAACAATTTTCTTAACAAACAATTTTTGTAACAAACAATTTTATATCAAATAATTTGCTTTAAAACGCATGTTTCATGCTGGAAAAACATAAAAGAAATTTTTTTTAAGTTCAAAAGAATGAAAGAATTTTCACATCAAAAAATACTTTGTAAATAATTTTGCCTTGAAGAATTTCAATCCACTAGCATAGCAATAAACGTCGAAACGAACCAAATGTGCTTAGCTGCGGTATATAGTCCTTCGCGACATAATATCAAATCAGAGCAGTATAAACAACTACTTCAAAAGCATATGGGGAGACTCATAATAGGAGGAGACTTCAATGCAAAACACGCTCATTGGAGCTCGAGACTCACAACAACTAAAGGTCATGAACTCTATAAAGCTGCAAGAGAAACTGGCTGTGCATTTATCTCCACCGGCAAACCTACTTATTAAGTGAAGGCTTTGAACTTAAACTACAAGCTCCTACTCTGACCAACAAGTTTACTGATTGGGAGTATTTCAAATATACGCTTAATCAAAACGTTGAAAACCAAAATACACTCTCGTCACATAATGAAATTGATGAAGAAGTAGTATTGATTACCCAACAAATCCAAAATGCCGCATGGTATAGCACACCAACTCAAACAGCAAAACAAGCTGGACTTCGTTATCCAAATGAAATATATTCCCTTATCGCCAAAAAAGAAAGTTAAGAAAAAAGTGGCAACGAACCCGACAACCATCGCTAAAAACTTTGTTAAATAAAATGACTCAACATTTAAGAGAAGAAATGGATAAACTAAAAAATGTATCCTTCAATCAGTATATACAGGAACTAACAGCGGAAAAAAGTACTGACTACTCCCTATGGAAATCTACAAAATACCCGAAAAGACCAACTATATAAAACCCTCCAATTAAAAAACCCAATGGCTTTTGGGCTAAGGGCGATATTGAAAAAACGGAAGTCTTTGCTGATCACTTAGAAAAAACATTTAAGGGGGGACCCTCATTTAGACGGTCGAAAAATGCATCATTTTTGGGAATTTTTTTCTCAGGTAAAATAACTTCAAACGTTTTGTAATTCATAAAGTACTTTAATAAATGTCTTGACTGTCTACAAAAATTTTCGGAGAAGAAAAAAAAACATTTTAAGTATGGAAATATACACCTCGTCCATGGCACCTCATTCTATCTGTGTACATTCTAGCGCTCTGAATTTTTTTCTGAAATAAAAAAACCAAATTTTTTTTAAAACTTTAGGATAATACCTTCGATGTGACATTTTGATTTAAAAAAAAAATTTCGAAATTGATATTTTTTACCCAGTTTTATGTTAAAAGTGATTTTTCATGCATAAAAATTGACTTTAAAATTACAAAAAAATATGAAAATCTTTTTTTTTTAAAAAACACTTAATGTCACATTGAAAACAATTTAATTATCTTTAAAATGAGCTATTGTAAAGCCTGATTGGTTCAATACAGCGTTCTCAATTGTGTACACAAAATCGAAAAATGATGTTTCGAGAAAAACGCGTTTAAAGTTTTGGATACAGGCGATCAGGCCACCCGTCGCGTCCTGTTAAAAATTTTGTCACTCCTTCAAAAATACAGATATCGACTTGAAATTTTGAAAGTATATTCTTAAATAGTTGTAGAATAGATTAAAATTATTTCCAAAAAATCGATTTTTTTGACCCGATAAATGAGGGTCCCCCCTTAAGCCACATGAAGCACATCACGCACCATTGCTTACAGATATTCATCAAGCTGAAAACCAGTTCTGTTTGCCTTCGCCTGCAGAGATAAAGCGTGAAATAAATCTCCTGAAATCTAAAAAAGCACCCGGCTTCGATCTTGTCACCGCTGAAACCTTAAATAATATTCCGCAAAAAACATTGATTAAGCTAACAAAAATTATAAATGCATGCCTTAAGCTAAAATATGTGCCAACGTACTGGAAAATGGTAATAATGATACCAAAACCTGGCAAAAGTCCTCACGAAGTGTCATCAGATCGTTCGATCTCCTGCTACCTATAATGTCCAAACTACTCGAAAAAATAATTCTGCAGCGGTTAAAGCCTTTGATTGAAAACAAACGCCTTATTCCTACGCACCAGTTCGGATTTCGAGCAAAGCACTCAACAAACGAGCAAGTGCATAGGATCACAAATGTGATAGAAGAAGCAATCGAAAAGAAAAAAGTGTGCTCTTCCATATTTCTCGACAAAGTATGGCATGACAGACTACTCCATAAAATTGAAATCCTCCTTCCAAGGAAGTTTTCGGACCTATTTACTTCGTATCTAAATAACAGATATTTCAGGATAAAGTGCGATAACTCTTATTCAAGCCTAAAGCGAATTAAAGGCGGGGTTCCACAAGGCAGTATCTTTGGCCCTATACTTTACGTGCTTTTCACATCTGACCTACCGATCTCTTAGACTAGCACTATAGCTACCTTTGCTGACGATACGTGCATTTTAGCAATTGGAGACGATGAGACACAGTCCTCTAGCAAACTTCAGGAAGATGTTAACAAAATCACCGAATGGACTACAAAGTGGCTTATAAAATTTAATGAAGCCAAGTCACTTCGTGTGGATTTTACAAACAAAAAAATTCAGTAACATCCTGTATATATTTCTGGCACGAAAATTCCTTACTCCAATACGGCGAAGTACTTAGGGATGACGCTTGATGCCAAACTATGCTGGAAAGAGCACGTTAAAATAAAACACGTGGAATTAAACCTCAAAATGCAAAAATTAAACTGGCTTACTGGAAGGAGGTCTCCTCTTTCCATACAAAACAAACTTTTAATTTATAAACAAGTATTTAAACCTGTGTGAACTTATGGTATACAGCTATGGTAAACAGCTGTGCCAAACAAACTCATATCGAAAAAATACAACGATTTCAAAACAAGTTTCTAAAAAATGCAGTAAACGCACCATGGTATGTGAGGAACACTGATTTACATCGTGACCTCAAGATGTCATTAGTATCAGAAGTTATCAAACATTACGCTGTAGCTCATGCCGAAAGGCTTGAAAAACATACTAACCCGGAGGCTCGGCAACTTGCCAATTCAAATGACCAATGCCGGAGACTTAAACGAAAAAAACCAAATGATCTTGTTCCAGAAATTTTGATGACTGACAAATATATGTAAATTTCTGTCAGCTGTCCTCCAGTTATACACGTATTTCCTGTAAATACTGTCGAATTCAATAAAATAATATTACTTGATAGTTGTGGACTAGCTGTAGTAGAATGAAATGTATTTAAATATTTATAAAGTTTCAATAAAAAAAAAATAATAATAATAATTTTGAACTCTGAATAAATCTCAAAATTATTAATTGTTTTTTTTTTAATTATTTGAGTTTACTTCTTAGTAAACTCAAACCTACAAATAAACCAACTTTCAGAAAAAATGAACCATAATATCCGAAATACTTTCAACGCTTGACAGGAAATCGCTCAGAATTATTTTGTAATGATCCTCTTTATATTTTTCTGTGGAAACCAAGAACGGCAGGCCAATTAAGTATTTCCATTTGCATCAAATTAAAAAAAATTATATTTTTATACAAAATACAAATTAAATCATAGTAAGGATGAGCCACACAAGTCCAAGCACTTACTTAGCTTATGTAGTAACCCCTTTTGAAATCAAGCAGTAGTTACACGATACGGTCTCCATCTCCTATACTACGCTTCAATGCCACAGCACCTCAATAAATTTTCGTATTTTCGCGCAGAATTTTACAGTAACAAAAAAAAAGTTTCACCGAATCAGTCAGACTCAGAAATTTCAAAGCTATTCACGGATAGTGGTAAGGTAATAGCTTAGCGAGTGCATTTTTTCATAACATAATTGTAGTTAATTTTGGATCAATGCCTATATTGGATATCAACCCCTTCGCTGCCAATTAATCCTCCAGTGAGCCACGTATATGATTTACTGGAAGCCGTACGTACTATGGTGGCCAAGAGTACCTGAAAATGGCTCCTAATTGACGAAAACATATCGACAAATATATAACGGCAACAAACAAATAAAAGAGATAATTGAATTTGTTCTGATGTATTGACAAAACCAGCCTTCAGCTCACAAAATAAAAATAGCAAATTTAAATACAACTTTATTTAGTTGTTTATTATTGCAAGCATTTTTCTACTGTTTGTGGCAGAAAGTGATGAACTTAATTTCGTAGTTGTGGAAAAATTATTTACTTGTTGCCAATTAAAACTACAAAATACAAAACGTGAAATAAAAATAAAACCAGTTATTTGCAATTTGAATTAAATTTTATATTTGAGTAAGAGTATTTAAGTAAGTACATCCGCTGTTTGGTGTATGCGCTAATTGCACAGTTTAAAAATGCGTTTGAAAGGAACAAAACATTTTAAGAAGACAATAATTAACTAATGTGACTTTTAAATGGCTTCGAATATAAGGGTAGTTAAATTTCAAAGGCCGATGTTGAATGTGAACCACACCTAAACGTCAACGACACCGTTGGACTTCTTTCTTTGGGGTTATTTGAAAGAAAAGGTGTACGTCGATAAGTCAGCAACAATTCAAGAGCTAAAAGATGAGATAATTCGGCACATTAACGGCATACAACCTCAATTATGCCTCAGCGTGATCGAAAATTTGGACCATCGGATGGAGGTGTGCCGCCGAGGCCGCGGCGGCAACTTGGCCGATATTTTGTTCCCCGCGTAATAGAGCCCTACCAATATTCTCATAATAAAGAGAAATGACAATAATTTCTTAAAAACATTGTATTTAATTCAAAATAAACACCGGCCCTTGAAATTTAACCAGCCTTTATAAAAATATTTACACAGCTTATTTAGTAAAGGGTGTTTTTTTTAGAGGTTAGGTTTTCAAGTTCGCACAACTTTTTTCGTAGATGGTCTTTTTGACAGCTGTCACTTGATTTATGCTCAGTTTGGTTTGCCATTTCATAATGAATAGACTTACACCTGACCAACGTTTGCAAATCGTGCAAATTTGGGCCCAAAACGAGATGGCCACTGATCCCGATTTTCACAAGAAAATTTTGTTCAGCGATGAAGCTCACTTTTGGTTGAATGGGTATGTCAATAAGCAAAATTCTCGCATTTGGAGTGAACATAATCCACAAGCCATTGCTGAGACGCCGTTACATCCTCAAAAAGTCACTGTTTGGTGTGCTCTATTGAGGTGGTGTGCTGAATTGGACGATGTTGATGTGGACGACCTTTGGTTCCAACAAGACGGCGCTACATGCCATACAGCCAACGCAACAATCGATTTATTGAAGGAAACTTTTGGTGAGCGCATTATCTCGCGCCGTGGACCTGTGGCGTGGCCTCCAAGATCGTGCGATATAACACCGCTGGACTATTTCTTGTGGGGCTATGTGAAGTCGCTTGTCTACGCAGATAAGCCCGAGACGATTGACGTCTTGGAAGAGAATATTCGGCGCGTTATTGCTGACATACGGCCCCAATTGCTGCAAGGAGTGGTCGAAAATTGGGCCTCTCGGCTGGAATTTATTCGAGTCAGCCGCGGCGGCCACTTGCCCGAAATCATTTTTAAAACATAATGGCAAACCCTTATCTTTATAATAAAGCTAAATTCTTGGTCATAACATTAAATTATATACGTTTTATTTCATCTTGAAAACCTAACCTCTAAAAAAACACCCTTTACATGCATACATCTATAGATGTGTGCATAAAAACCATTTTTTTAATACATTACCCTCTCTCCCCGAACTGAAAAAGTCCGAGTAAGATATTTTGTACACATACACACATAATAAATCTATCTAAAAAGCTAAAAATATCAACAAAAAAAAAATACAATTTTAACCAATGGCAGCAGCAAGTCTTCTGCGCGGTTGCCTCACCTAATGGACGCAAATTTAATTACTTCTTAAGTGGTAGCTATGAAAGTAGAGCTGAAAGTCGAGCAGAATATTGTCTAGCGCTGGCGGTCCTTCTATTAAGTTATATATATTTTCATAACTTTTTTCAATTGCTGCAGTATAGTAAATATTAAATTTACCCAGAGAGTGTCTTATTTGTCATATCAGTTCTTCAAAACTTTTTACTCAGCTAACGCGTTTTTTGTTTTTTAATTTTCCACGCTTTTGGTTTTTGGAACTTTTGTCACACTTTGCCTTTGTTGCCTTCCGCAAATAACTTAAATTCTGTCCTTTGATCTATTTTTAATTATATGAAAATATTTTCAGGCTACTCGAAAGTTTTCATATTTATAAATTTTATCTTACATTGAAGAAGAATTTGATTTGATTTGCATAAGCGATTAATTCACGGCTACTTTTCAAGAAAATTTTTAATTAAGCTGATGATTTTAGAAGCATAAAATATTAAATAAATTAGCATCCAGAGAAGCTGTGTCCGTTCGTGATTATGAGATGTAATACGTAAGTAATTTTAATAAAATTTACTAACTATATAAATTCTGCCTATGAAAGAAAATAATAAGTCGTATGAAAAATCTTCTTAAGGTTTACTTAGCCATTAGCGAGACTGAATTCATTACAAGAAAACAGGAATGAATGCTAAGTTAATTTTAGAGAAACAAAATACCGTACTGTAAAAATTAACTTTTGGTTGCACAAGAACAAATACCTATTTGACCTAAAGAAAATTCTTAAGTGTAACGCCCATGCATATCCAAATCGTTTACATCCATTCGCAATTTCAAATGAAATGCACTTGATGATTATTTATACCACCAGTATTTCGTACAAAATGTAATTTTTTTAATCAAATTTTCAGAATTCACAAAGTTAGAAAATAATTGATTATATTATTCTCTTTTTTATGCTTTGTGATACCTGAATTACTTTTAAAATGATAATTTATATGAAATCGGGAACTGATGTTAAAACTTCAGTATGTACGAATATTGCACTTAGAACCATCTTTAAGTTTACCAAGGTATTGATCAATGGTTCTGTTGTAAGGTGAAATCACAAACAGATACGTAAAACGGCAAATAAAAAAATTCTAGACTGTCAAATAAGAAAATTTGCGCTTACCAACCACTGACTACAAATTTTGTGTTATCATCATCCCATCCCAGTCATTTCAATAGGTGTATATCAGTTATAAAACTGAGTAGCTACTTTTATGATGCCAAAATATTATTCCTGGGTGGAATTGCAATTTTCTTATGCTTTCACTTTTTTATTTTTTTCTGCCTCAAGTTATTAAGGAGTACGAGAATATTATTGAAACAAGCTATGATACGGCCGCTTGAGCAATGGAACCCGTTTGGTACCTCACTGTCAATATATTAAAACATAAAAATCTCAATAAATATAGGTCTTAGGTCGATTAGTTAAGACTTAAAGAAAAACAGTAAAAGTTTTACTTAATTATACCATTCATAACAAGCTTTAAATTAAAGAAATTGAAGGTGGCGTGCATATTTCTAGCTGAGTGATATTTGGGTACATAAAATGAATAGAAAGAATGTAATTTTGCGCGTGGCTGTTGATAGTTTCAAATGGTTGAATTTATGCAGTAGGTGCATATGGGTGTATGTGGAATTGATATCTGATGCATAAGTGAATGGAACGCGTCAACATTTTTATTAAGGCCCCATGGAAATAGTGGTCTTTCTCTGTTGGAATTTACGATTGAATTGAAGTAGTTGTAAAATTTTCCAGTGATATCGGCTGATTTGTCATCACTGCTATCAAACCTCGTGCTATCAGATAGCAGTGATAGAAGTACAAAAATCTATCAGCGTTCTTTATTCAGCATCTGCAGACTACTTCCAATCACCCTCCATGTGATTAAGGTATACATTTCGTGCTAAGTTCATCATACGCCGCGTAGGGCAGTATCAACGGTAGTCAACTGTTGCTATACTGAGCATGTAGTGCATTTATGCTCGTTTTGGCCGCTATGCAGTGTGTGGTGCGTCGCTACTAGAATGGCCATATCGCAAAACTATTATTGTCTCCACAATTTTCTTTTCTTAAGCAACGATTAAATTTTTACTCATAATAACATTTTTTTTTTCAAAATATGCAATATACAGTGACTGTATTCGTCTTTATTTAGCAAGGGTAAACAAGTGTTTTTGCAAGAAAGAAAATTTTATTACGTATGTTTGGAAGATACCCAGAGGATACTTGGGCGAAACCCGGAAGTTGTGAGCTGCTTGGACCATATGCATAAGAATCGTCCTGGTCACTCCCAAGTAAATGGCGATCAGGGACTTTCTCCACTTGTGTTGACTTCTACATATGAAACCATCCACCGTGATGGCGAATATCGTAGGCATTGAAACAATGAGGTGTATGAGCTTTACGACGACATAGACATAACGCAGCGAATAAAGATTCAGCGGCTTCATTGCCTAACGATATGACCGTCCGAATGAATACAAACGCTCCGACTCTAAAAATATTCGATGCGATACCAGCTGAAGGTGGCAGAGGAAGAGGAAGGCCTCTTCTAGGTTGGAAAAGTCAAGTGGAGAACAACTTGGTTTCACTAGGAGTATCTAACTGGCACCGCCAATCAGGAGTAAAAGGAGGCTTTAAAAAATGTTGCTAAATTTATTTACTGTAGAAATAAATTTAATGAAATAAACTTGATTATATACTGAAATATATATTATATATAATATAAAATGTATATAAAGCGTTTTTCAGTAAGAGCGCTTCAACTTTTTTTTTAATAAAACACAAACGGTTTGACTTTTTTAACTAATTTTTTTTTTATTATCAAGTTTGAACATATAAATTTAAGTATGAAATTCGATTTCTTTTGCGTGACCACCGCGTGCACGTTTTACGAAGTCCAATCGTTGAACCCAATTTTCGATCACTCTTTTGCATAAATCGGCCGAAATTCCAGCAATTTCGCGTTCAATATTGGCTCTGAACTCACAAATCGTCGCCGGCTTTTTACTGTAGACCAATGACTTCACATAACACCTCAAGTGTGCAGCGTTCCATGATGAAATGTATACTAATGAAGTTTACAAATGACAAGCGAAAAATAAAAAATATTGCGTCGTTCGCCCTCCCTATCGGAAAAAAGTTGAAGCGCACCTATTGAAAAACGCCTTATAAACGTTAGTATATTGTAACCTGCGTGTCTTTTGCGGAAAGTAGTTTTTGTGGAATGATTGTGTGTGATGTGAATTTTGTGCAAACGACCTCCACGTTATTCTTTGTTAGTGCTGTCAGAAAGTGGAGTTTGTTACCGACCTCAATTGAAAATATATAACCGTTCTGCTTCTTTTCTTTTGTTTTCCTCCCGTTGCTCATCTTTAATTTTCTTTACTTAACATTTTTAGTTTTCATAATTGGTACTTAAATTTAGTTTAAAAATGATGTATCTCAATTTGCCAATGCTTCTTTCTTAATTGGTGCCATAACCGCTTAATAGATTTTTACCAAGTTTAATCAAATGCGCCAATCATTTATTTCTCCTACTACCCGGCGGTCGTTGGAAGCACCAAGTGAAGCCAAGTCCTTCTCCACGTGATCCCTTCCTCTACTACCACCAGCTGGTAAAGCAGCAATACTTTCAGCCCCGGAGCGTTTTTATCCATTACGATCATTATTCGCTGCACTATTTCTCTGTGAAGCTCATACAACTCGTTGTTCTATCGCCTTCGCCATCGTGCAACACTTTAACTATGAAAAGCTTCCCGTACCGATAAAGTAAACGTAATATAAATATATATAAATAAATCAATAAAATTATGAATTGAGTGAGTGAAATTTA